>CAUYPK010163012.1:0-35932 GCA_963574355.1 Loris lydekkerianus | reverse complement strand
GAACTGTGACATCTGCTGGTTGTGACAGGTTCTGCATGTGGCCCTTGGGAGGCATCAAGGGTAAAAACAGGACAGTTGATGAGTGAAGAGAACACACCCACACAATTTTGCTTTTTTTTGTTTGTTTGTTTGTTTTGTTTTGTTTTTTTTTGAAACAGAGCCTCAAGCTGTCGCCCTGGGTAGAGTGCTGTGGCATCACAGCTCACAGCAACCTCCAACTCCTGGGCTCAAGCGAGTCTCCTGTCTCTACCTCCCAAGTAGCTGGGACCACAGGCGCCCAGCACAATGCCCGACTATTTTTTGGTTGCAGCCGTCATTGTTGTTTGGCGGCCCAGGCTGGATTCGAACCTACCAGCTCAGGTGTATGTGGCTGGCGCCTTAGCTGCTTGAGCCACAGGCGCGGAGCCAATTTTGTTTGTTTTTTTAATGGTTCTTGGTACTTTTCCTCTTAGCTTCCTTTGTGTCCACTTAGTATAGCACAGGAAGAGATGGAGGTCAAGGCTAGAAGGAGCCAAGTCCTGGGAGGCAGAGAGACCCAGGGGGCAGACGACAGTGCTCCTGGTGTCCTGAGCAGGTATGCATCAGAGTCTGCCATGTAAGGGGACAGGAACGTACCAAAGAATTCCAAAAGCAGCTTCCTCTGCTGGGAGTGGATCAGGAGCTGCAGGCGCCACTCAGCCCCTGGGGTTGCTAAAGCAAGTGTGACTTCAGCCAGATCCCTGAGGAGGAAGCCCCACTCTGTCCTGTGGACGCCCCTTCTGGATAGTTCTGCACCAGTGATTTTCATAGTCTTCATAGCACCACGTGAAACCTGAAAATGGTTTATCAGAACAGCCACTGTGGGATGCCAGAGGCCGAGGCATTTGGTGCTAGTCTGGAGGCGGCCCCCACGGCAGGTCATGGGTCCAGGTCCATTGTGGACTGGATTTCTTCTGTGCTGGAGGACTGAAGCAGGAATAAGATTTGTCTCTGCAGTACAAGCTGCTGAACTTGGCATCAGTGGGTGTGGCCTGGGATGCTGGCTTGGGGCTTTGGTTCTGGGGGGTATACCTGGGGGTTGGGGGTTCCATAGGCCCGGCCTTTGCTGGCCATCATGGGTTCCTAGGCAGAGGCCTGTATAGTGCTGGACAGGCAAGCTGGTGTCAAGTGTGGTGATGGCATCAGCTGTCAACAAAAAGTAAAACCTTAATCTCAGAACAAGCGATGCTTCTGTAGGAGGGGTTTTCCTGGTGACTGGAAAGTGCTCTCCCATCTCACACCTTCACCCTTCACCTTGCAGGGAATCTCTGAAGATGGCAGAAGCTCACCAGGCTGTGGCCTTTCAATTCACAGTCACTCCAGAAGGGATCGACCTTCAGCTGAGCCATGAAGCCCTTAAGCAAATCTATCTCTCCGGACTCCACTCCTGGAAGAAGAAGTTCATCAGATTCAAGGTTTCCGATATTTATTTAAATCTATACAGTATTCGCTTTAACATCTAAGAATGGCCTCCTGATGCTATCATGAGGAATAAGCATTTTGGACTGTAACCGGCACATAATTTATGAGGCACCTTCATATATATTTTGAGCACAGAATTCCTGGAGCAATTTTATAAGGCAGATGGAGCAAATCAGCACACCATGAAATGGGGGGTAAACTGAGGCTCGAAGGGCCGGTGACCTACGTAGTAGAAGGCAGAGTAAAGACTAGAGCCCACGTCTTCTGCTCTGAGTCAGAATCCTTTACATCTTGGCCAAAAAGGACTTTTTTTTTTCAAACTTCAGTGAGTTCATGTAATAACTACTTTGCTTTTGAAATATTCCATTTAGGCTTGGCGCCTGTGGCTCAAGCGGCTAAGGTGCCTGCCACATACACCTGAGCTGGTGGGTTCAAATCCGGCCCGGGCCCGCCAAACAACAATGACGGCTGCAACCAAAAAATAGCTGGACATTGTGGCGGGCGCCTGTGGTCCCAGCTACTTGGGAGGCGGAGGCAGGAGAATTGCTTGAGCCCAGGAGTTGGAGGCTGCTGTGAGCTGTGATGCCACAGCACTCTACCCAGGGCAATAGCTTGAGGCTCTGTCTCAAAAAAAACAAATTCCATTCACTTAAAAAAATAGAGATGTATTCCTCTTTTTTTTTTAAAAGACAGGGTTTCATTTTATCGACCTCGGTAGAGTGCCGTAGCATCACAGCTCACATCAACCTCTAGCTCTTGGGCTTAGACAATTCTCTTGCCTCAGCCTCCTGAGTAGCTGGGACTACGGGCACCCACCACAGTGCCCAGCTATTTTTTTTTTTTTTTTTTGGAGACAGAGCCTCAAGCTGTTGCCCTGGGTAGAGTGCTGTGGCATCACTGCTCACAGCAACCTCCAACTCCTGGGCTTAAGTGATTCTCCTGCCTTAGCCTTCCAAGTAGCTGGGACCACAGGCGCCCGCCACAATGCCTGGCTGTTTTTTGGTTGCAGCTTTTCTTGTTGTTTGGTGGGCCCAGGCTGGATTCGAACCTGCCAGCTCAGATATATGTGGCTGATGCCTTAGCTGCTTGAGCCACAGGTGTCAAGCCAATGCCCAGCAATTTTTTGTTGCAGTTTGGCTGGGGCCAGGTTCGAACCTACCATCCTCAGTGTATGGGGCCACAGGCGCTGAGCCACAGGTGCTACCCTGTATTCCTCTTTTTAAGCACTTCTCATCTTTCATTTATTTTAGTTTTATTTTAAACATCCCAAAAGGAAAAGACACGTGTTTGAAAAAATGAAAAATATAGTGATATATTTAGTCATATATAGTCATATATAGTCATAAAGTCAGAAGTGAACCACCCACCCCCAACTCCAGGGGTAGCAACTGTTGAGTTTGTGGATTCCCCAAAGTCCCTCCTTCAAGGGTAACGTGGAAGAGAAAGACCCAAGTGCAAGAGCAGGTGGCAGCAGGGACAGCGGAGAGGTGGGTGAGGCCTTGGGAGACAGCTGGGCTGCGCAGGTATCCCTGCACCCAGACAAATGACAGACCGAGAGACCGTGGTGACATCCAGTGCCTCTTGGCATCTGTGATACCCACCGCAGTGAGGCAGGGTGCCACCTGCAGGGGGAAGCTGAGTTTGACTGACTGGACTCCCACGGAGTATTTTCCTAGATTGAATCTAGCAAAATAGAAGCTAGGGTGTGGGAGCTTGGCCATCATACTCGACCCAGTAGAAGTGTTGTTCTTTTCTTTTCTTTTCTTTCTTTTTTTTCTTTAGAGATAGAGTCTCACTTTGTCGCCCTCGGTAGAGTGCTGTGGCTCACAGCTCACAGCAACCTCCAGCTCTTGGGCTTAGGCGATTCTCTTGCCTCAGCTTCCTCAGTAGCTGGGACTATAGGCACCTGCCACAACACCTGGCAATTTTTTTTGTTGCAGTTTGGCCGGGCTGGGTTCGAACCTGCCACCCTCGGTATATGGGGACGGTGCCGTACTCACAGAGCCATAGGTGCCACCTCTTTCTCCTTTTATTTTATTTTACTTTATTCATTTTTGAGACAGTCTCACTGTTACCACTCTGGGTAGAGTGCCGTGGCATCATAGCTCACTGAAATCTCAAACTCTCAGGGGTTCAAGCGAGCTCCTGCCTCTGCTTCCCGAGTAGCTGGGACAACAGGCCCCCCACCACAATGCCTGGATAGTTTTCTACTTTTAGTAGAGATGGGATCTCACTCTTGCTCAGGCTGATCTGAAATCCTGAGATCAGGCAATCCACCCACCTCAGCCTCCCAGAGTATTAGGAATATGGGCCTGAGCCACCATGCCTGGCTTCTGTTCTTTGGTTTTTTAAACACCTGGAGAGGAAAGACTAGTAGATACAAAAATAGGTGATACACAGTATGTGGCCATGTGGATCCCCTGGTTTATTTGAGCTTAGTCTAATCGAGCAGAGGAAGAAGGATCAGCTGGCCTTCAACCACACTGGCCTGGTGTGCTTTTATTTATTTATTTATTTTGAGGCAGAATCTCACTGTCACCCTGGGTAGAGTGCCGTCCGTAGTGTTGTAGCTCACAGCAACCTCAAACTGTTGGGCCCAAGCGATCTACAGGTGCCCACTACAACGTCTGGCTACTTGTTTTTTTTTTTCTTTTTCTAGAGACAGGGTTTCACTTTGTCACCCTCGGTAGAGCACTGCGGCATCACAGCTCATAGCAACCTCTAGCTCTTGGGTATAGGCGATTCTTTTGCCTCAGCCTCCCGAGTATCTGGGACTGCAGGTGCCCGCCACAATGCCTGGCTATTTTTTTGTTGCAGTTTGGCCAGGACCACATTTGAACCCGCTGCCCTCAGTATATGGGGTTGGCGCCCTACCCACTGAGCTGCAGGCGCCGCCCAACATCTGCCTACTTTTTTCTATTTTTAGTAAAGATAGGGTCTCACTCTTGCTCAGGCTGGTCTCAAACTCTTGAAGTCAAGCAACCTACCTGCCTTGGCCTCCCAGAGTACTAGGATTACAGATGTGAGCCACTGTGCCTGGCCTATTTTTTTTTTTTTTTTGAGACAGATTTTCAAGCCATTGCCCTGGATTCTAGGCGTGAGCCAACATGCCCAGTCTCCTGTTTTGTTTTTTTAGTTTCAATATGACAGCAAACGTTATTGGAAAACCTCAAGTACTTTACAAATTAACAATCCAGGTGTTGAGAACATACCAGGGAAGGCCCAATTCTACTTGGATATTTACATTCTAGTCAGTTTCGGTTCCTGGCTAACAGCTTGGGATTCCTGTCTGGGAAACTCCATAAAGGTCCATGAAAGGCGTCCACGTTCATCTTATTATTTGATTGGTGTCTGGAAGCCACAGTAGTCACCAGGTCCTTGGCTTATCGTCTGGAGCTGATTTCCTGCGTCGCAGGTCAGGGACACTGTCTCATCAGAGGCCGAGTCGCTCCACCTTCTCCAGTACCAGAGTGCTGGGGCCCATCGCGCGCTCTGTCTCGCATCTGCACCCACTTTCCTATCAGGCACATTAGTTTTTTGCCCTCATTAATGACCTGTTCATGGAGCAGCCTGATCATAGTCTTCCTTCCCTCCGTGGTCCGCCAGTAAAGGTAGGTGATGGTTAGCACCACGAGGGTGAGGATGAAAGGGAAGTACATGATTCCAGTGGGATTCTGACAGGTCCAGCTCATCCCTAGGGAGCCGGCCCTTGATGCAGGCTGTCCATCAGCTGTAGATGGGGAGAATCAAGAAAGGCAGAAAATTTTTACTTCAGAGAACATCTTTCCAGTTCTGCAAATTCGGTGGGGCTAACGCATCTTCCCAAAGAATTTAGAGAAGGCTTCCATAGTTTCTAAATCTGTTATCTTGGTCAAATCAATATCTTATTAAGGTGACTTTAGTAAGAATTTGCCTTTTAGTTGGAATTTCTTTTTTTTTTTTTTTTGAGACAGAGTCTTACTCTGTCACCCAGGCTAGAGTGCTGTGGCCTCATCCTAGCTCACAGCAACGTCAGACTCCTGGATTCAAGCGATTCTCCTGCCTCAGCTTCCCAAGTAGCTGGGACTACAGGTGCTGGCCATAACACCCAGCTAGTTTTCTGTTTTCAATAGAGACAGGGTCTTGCTCTTGCTTAGGCTGGTCTTGAACTCCTGGCCTCAGCAATCCTCCCACTTCAGCCTCCCAGAGTTGCAAGGATTATAGAGTGTGAGCCACTGTACCCAACTGCCTCCCTCTTTTTGACTGAAGTAGCTTACAGCACATTTTCAATGTGGAGCAAGGTCTCCTATAAGTACTTCAAGGTCAAATTGTGCCCTGAGGCAGGAGGATGGGGGCGGGGGTGTTTGGAGTCAGGTGCTAGGGGGTCCCGGGTGTGGCATGGCTGAGGCGAAGCCTTCAGGACTTCCTGGCGCCCTTCACCAGTGGACATCCAGGCCAGACCAGGTGGAGCCTGGGAATCTGTATGTTAAACTAGTGCCTTGGGTGAGTCCATTGTCCTGGGGTTGCTCTTGGGAGAACTATTTCAAGGGAAGGTTTTGGCTCAGAAGTACACGCCACAAGTTGGAAAAGCCATAGGCTGTGACTTCTGGGAAGGTTTCTGGAGTTGCCCACGTGCTGGAGACACCTTCTTCCCCTGACATCTTACCAGCCCGTGGTGGGGGGTGTGCAATGTGATCGCAGTGCGTTTTGGGGGGGGACGTGGCTCACAGCTTGCATGTCTGTTTCCAGAATGGCATCATCACTGGTGTGTACCCGGCCAGCCCCTCCAGTTGGTTCATCGTGGTGGTGGGCGTGATGTCGACCATGTATGCCAAAATTGACCCCTCCTTAGGAATAATTGCAAAAATCAACCGGACCCTTGACACGACGTAAGTAACCTCTGAAATCTCCAGTTGTCTAAGAAATTGTTAGACAATTAACAATTGTCTTAACTGCTCGTTTTTGTGTTTGAGACAGTGTCTTGCTCAGTCACCAGGCCGGAGTGCAGTGCTCACTGCTGTCTCAAATCCCACATCCAGAGGTCAATTGATCCTTCTCCTTCAGCCACTGGAGTTTTATTGCTGTTTTTTCTTTTTTCTTTGTTTTTTTTTTTTTTTTTAAGACAGAGCCTCAAGCTGTTGCCCCTGGGTAGATGCTGAGGCATCACAGCTCACAGCAATCTCCAACTCCTGGGCTCCAGCGATTCTCCTGCCTCAGCCTCCCAAGTAGCTGGGGCTACAGGCGCCTGCCACAACACCTGGCTATTTTTTGGTTGCAGATGTCATTACTGTGTTTAGCTGGCCTGGGCTGGGTTTGAACCCTCCAGCTCTGGTATTGTCCCTACACACACACACGTAGTGTAACTATATTATGTAAATTAGAAATTATAATTTAGACTCTGAGAGGCCGAGGCAGGAGGATTGCTTTACCTCATGAGTTCGAGACCAGCCTGGAGGGAGAATGAGACCACATCTCTTTTAAAAATAGAAAAATTAGTTGGGTGTTGTGGTAGGTGCCTGTAGTCCCAGCTACTGGGGAGACTGAGGCAGGAGGATTGGCTTGAGGTTAGGAGCTTGAGGTTTCTATGAGCTACAGTGACACCACAGGACTCTACCCTGAGCAACAGTGTGAAACTCTTTGTAAAAAAAAAAAAAAAAAAAAGGTGGCACCCGTGGCTCAGTGAGGAGGGTGCCGGCCCCATATACTGAGGGTGGTGGACTCAAACCCAGCCCCAGCCAAACTACAACAAAAAAAAGCTGGGCATTGTGGCAGGCGCCTGTAGTTCCAGCTACTCGGGAGGCTGAGGCACGAGAATCACTAACAGCTGGAGGTTGCTGTGAGCTGTGACGCCACGTCACTCCAGCGAGAGTGAAAATGTGAGACTCTGTCTCTTAAAAAAAAAAAAAAAAAAAAATATATATATATATATATATATACACACACACATACACACATACACATACACATACACATATATATACATATATACACACATATGACCCTGGATACTCAGGAGTCATGGAGAGGCCAGCCAAGTTGCTCGTGACTTCAAGCTGGCTCCAGAACTCTGGCACGTACCTTTATAAGCATCTGCAGGAAACAGAGTAAGTGGCCCGTCCTGTGGTAGAGGTGTGCCTGGCAGGAGGACAGCTGTTCTTGTGTGGTGTGTGCAGCTCCGCCTGTCCTTTGCAGGGTCAGCAAAGATTCTTTTTTTCTGAGACAGAGTCTTAAGCTGTTGTCCTGGGTAGAGCCGTGGCGACACAGCTCATAGCAGCCGCTAACTCTTGGGTTCAAGTGATCCTCTTGTCTCGGTTTTTTTATTTTTAGTATAGACAGGGTCTCGCGTTTGCTGGTCTCGAACCTGTAAACTCAAGCAATTCATCTGCCTCAGTCTCTGAGAGTGCTAGGATTATAGGCGTGAGCCACCGTGCCCAGACAAAAAAAAATCTCTTAAAACTGGGTTATATTTAGAAGTGTTGACTATTTAGAGCCCTGTTTAATTTGGGTCTTTATAAGATTTATTTCTTCGCCCCTCTTAAACCTATTTTGGTAAACTGGGCCATCCCTGGCCTGCATTTAGAAAGACAAGGTTGAGGACTGGAGCTTTCCAGCCTCAAGAGTGCTCTGGTGCCACCTTTCTGGAGAGAACCTCTTGTGTCACCAGGGCGCTGCCTTCAAATCTGTTTGTACCTGCAGCCTCGCGAGGAGGATGTTCTTTTTTTTAGGCAGTGCCTCAAGCTGTCACCCTGGGTAGAGTGCTGTGGCATCACAGGTCACAGCAACCTCCAACTCCTGGGCTCAAGTGATTCTCCTGCCTCCGCCCCCCAAGTAGCTGGGACTAAAGGCGCCCACCACAATGCCCAACTATTTTTTTGGTTGCAGCCATCCTTGTTGTTTGGCGGGCCCAGGCTGGATTTGAACCTGCCACCTCAGGTGTATGTGGCTGGTGCCTTAGCTGCTTGAGCCACAGGCACAGAGCTGGGAGCCTGTTCTTTGAAAGAAAGCTTTATGCTAATGTTATAAATTGCAGTGCCTGTAGGTACATTAAAAAGTCCTGATTGTGTCCTTTATTTGTTTATGCTAAAATACTGTTTGATTTTTGTGAGTCAAGTATGTATGTATTTTCTCCCCGGCTATACAGGCCGTAGAAATCTAAAAATGTAGATTATCCAAAAGATAGCTCCTTAATCTGTAAACTCAAGTTTGCTTGCAGATGAGGTGATTAGGAAAGGACATAGGGATTTAAAGTAGAGACTTGAGCTATTTCACTGAAGAAAATTTGTTTCTGTGTGATTTAAATATTATGCATGCTAAATGGGTTTTTATTTTTATATATTTCACTTTCACTGATTAATTCACAGATTTGTCTAAATTATATTGTATTATATTAATTATATTATTTATTTAGAGACAGTGTCTCACTGTGTTGCCCAGGATAGAGTGCTATGGCATTAGCCTAGCTCACAGCAACCTCAGACTGCTGAGCTTAAGCGATCCGCTTGCCTCTGGAGTGGCTGAGACTGTAGACGCCCACTGGGATGCCCAGCTAATTTTTCTTTTTTTTTCTTTTTCAAAAAAAATGGAACGCTTCACGAATTTGCGTGTCATCCTTGTGCTGGGGCCATGCTAATCTTCTCTGCATCATTCCAATTTTAGTATATGTGCTGCCAAAGCGAGCACGCCCAGCTAATTTTTCTATTTTTTTAGTAGAGATGGGGTTTCACTCTTGCTTAGGCTGCTCTTCAACTCCTGGGCTCAAGTGATCCTCCTACCCCCCCTCCCAGAGTGCTGGGATTACAGGCTTGAGCCACTCCCCCCCCCCCCCAGCCAAATGAATAAAGATATCTTTAAATTGTATATATTGGTTGTTTTAATCATTTAAATAGTTTTGATTATTAAAATGCTTTGCAGTTACCAAACAACTAAAACCAAAAACCACGCAAGATTTACATTTTGTCTAATTTTTGTTAATTTGTTTTTATTGTCATTTTTTAGAGGCGGGGTCTCACTCTGTCACTGCGGCTGGAGTGCAGTGGTGTGACCATGACCCATTGCAACCTTAACCTCTGGCCTTAAGGAATCAGCCCTCCACAGCCTCCGGCAGTGTTAGGATTTTAGGCTTGAGCCACCGCACTGGCTTATCTCATTTTTAAACTCTAATCTTTTTTTTTTTTTTTTTTTTTTTGCGACAGAGCCTCAAGCTGTCACCCTGGGTAGAGTGTCGTAGCATCACAGGTCACAGCAACCTCCAACTCCTGGGCTCAAGCAATTCTCCTGCCTCTGCCTCCCAAGTAGCTGGGACTATAGGTGCCCTCCACAACGCCCGGCTGGTTTTTGGTTGCAGCCGTCATTGTTGTTTGGCGGGCCAGGCTGTATTTGAACCCGCCAGCTCAGGTGTATGTGGCTGGCACCTTAAGCGCTTGAGTCACAGGCACTGAGCCAAAAGTGTCGTCTTTTTAAAAAAATTTTAGATTATTATAAGGGCCCAAACTATTAGTTACACAGGGTATGCATTTGTTTATTTAAAGCCTCATCTTTAGGGCCGGGCGCAGTGGCTCATGCCTGTAATCCTAGCACTCTGGGAGGCTGAGGAGGGTGGATTGCCTGAGCTCACAGGTTCGAGATCAGCTTGAGCCAGAGTAAGACCCGGTCTCTAAAAATAGCCAGCGTTGTGGCAGGCGCCTGTAGTCCCAGGTACTTGGGAGGCTGAGCAAGAGAATCACTTGAGCCCAAGAGTTGGAGGTTACTGTGAGCTGTGATGCTACGGCACTCTGCTGAGGGTGACAAAGTGAGACTCTGTCTCAAAAAAAAAAAAAAAAAAAAGTCCCATCTTTACCACAAAATATACCACTTTCCTTCAAAGGTGAAAATGTTTTCTGAATTTTAAGTTTACTGCTTAAATGATCACTTGGTGATTCGTTTCTTTGTTCATGATAAATATTCCTGTCTAGGTCTCAGACAAGCTCTTTTGCTATAAATACTTGAGACTAATAGTTGGAGATTATGACTAATGGCAAAAATCCAAGAGTCTGTTTGATGGGAAAAAAAAATCCTAAAGAACCAAAGAAAATAGAGCAAAATCTCTGTGTGGGCCAGCAGAGGAGCAGAGGTTGGACCCTAGGTGGCGTGCTCTGTGGGCAGGCCCAGCCCCAGTGCCCCCTCTGCCGTTTGTGCTGAGACCCTGGAGGGAGTTTGTATTTTCCCCTGGTTTGTTTGGAGGGCCCTCCCCAGACCATTTTGAGCATCCTTTTCCTGCTAATAAGTTTGCAACTCTCCTTGGTTGGTCTCCGCAGTGGCTGCATGTCCAGTCAGACGAAGAACGTCGTCAGTGGCGTCCTGTTCAGCACGGGCCTCTGGGTCGCCCTCATCGCCACCATGCGCTACTCGCTGAAGGTGCTGCTGTCCTACCACGGCTGGATGTTTGCGGAGCATGGCAAGATGAGCCGCGCCACCAAGCTCTGGATGGTATTGAGCTCCACTCCCTGTGTGTGAACAGCGCAGGGCCTTTCAAAGAAGGGTCTTCTTAGCACTTGGCTTCTGACTTGGGTTGTGACCCTAATTGCTAGAGTGGTTTGATTCAACATGATACAAGTGTGAGCAGAGAGTGTTTTTCTTGAATGATGTTAGTGAGTTCTGTAGCATTTTCTTTTTTTTATTTTTATTTTTTTGAGACAACCTGTCGCCTTTGATAGAGTACTGTGGAGTCATGATAGCTCACAGCAACCTCATATTCCTGGGCTCAAGCGATCCTCTTGCCTCAGCCTCTGGAGTAGCTGGGACTATAGGCACCTGCCACAACACCCAGCTAGTTTATCTATTTTTAGTAGAGATAGGGTCTCTTGCTCAGGCTGGTCTCAAACTCCTGAGCTCAAGCAATCTACCCACTCAGCCTTCCATAGTTCTAGGATTACAGTTGTGAGCCAGTGAGCTTAGCCTTAGCTATTTTTAGTAGAGACAGGGTCTCATTCTTGCTCAGGCTGGTCTCGGACTTCTGGGCTGAAATAATCCTTCTGCCTTGGCTTTCTAAACTGTTGCGAATAGGGGCATGAGCCAGCAGGGCCTAGCCCTATTTAAATGTTTTTGTGAGCTCAGGTTTTCTGGAAAGAAACTATCCAAGGGGGGCGGGAATCATCTCTGGATTTTGGAGGCTTCTGTCTTTGGGGCCCAGGCCCCCGAGGGTACCACCTGCCCCTTTGGGTGGTGTAAACACTTTAATCCCAACCTGGGTCTTAGGGTCTGAGTGCTATTCACACAACTTTTGTGATGTGGCCCAGATAATTTTAATGAGCTGCCCACAGTGAGAACATTCTCTTCAAAACCTTTCTTCTGCTGGGCTATCCCAGGGATCTGTCAGTGGAAGGAGTGTCAGCCTCGGTTACCTGTCTGCACCTGACTTTGGCCCCATGGCCTCCTGCTGAGTTGCTGCTCAGTGGCCCCAGCTGTGGCCGGGCCCTGACCTTTAGAGCTTGCTTGTGGGAGGAGCGTGCAGGTCACCTCCATGCCTCTTACACCTCTGGGCCCCACTCTACCAAACAAATTTCCTGCTATTATTGTTTGGGTGTAAGATTTCTGATTTCCAGACAAGTATAATTTAGCACTTAGGAGAGATTCAGGGTGATTTCCCCCCATTCCCAGAGCAGGATAAACACGCTCTCTTCCTCGGAAGTCAGTCCCAGCCCTATTCAGCACCAGGACTCGCTGCCTTCTCCACCCCACACCAGAGACCTAGAAATTCCCCTGTTTTGGTCACTATGAGGTGAGCAGTTATCATACACGTCTCCATCATATGACCTCAAACAAGGGTCCACGGAGGTGTTCTCCAAGAGGGGTAATGATGGCATGGGGGGACAGCGTCCCTTCCCCTCATCATGGCTCCTAGAGCCTTGGGCCAGTCCCGACACCAAGGTCCCCGTGTGCACAGTGAGGCTGTGACATCACAGATGCAGCGAGGGGCCTGGCCTTGGACTGACACTGGGGCAGTGGTATCTCAAAGCCTTTTTCAAACTTGGCTTTTATTCAGCCTGGTTTTCATGAGGGGCTTAGTGTTTCTTAGGGCCTGCAAGTGTGGGGCAGAAAGGGGACTAGAAGAAGGGTAAATCGCCACAGAAAGTCAGCAAGTTGCATATTTGAGAATTGTCTGCAGCTCTTTAATGTCATCTCAGTTTTGAACATGTTTTTTTCTTTCAGGGTATGGTCAAGATCTTTTCAGGCCGAAAACCCATGCTGTACAGCTTCCAGACCTCGCTGCCGCGCCTGCCCGTGCCGGCCGTCAACGACACCGTGAGCAGGGTGGGTTGCAGCGCCGGCCGCGTCTTGTGATTAGGGCTTGCATCTCACCTATACCCAGCAATTGCTGGACTAGTTTGCTGTATGAGTAGCTCTCAGCAGTGTACCTCATGAGGTTGTTAGAGGAAGTCTTTTTTTCCCTAATGTATCACTACATTTTAGATTTTCACCCCCCCCCCCCCCAAGACAGGGTCTTGCTCTATTGCCCAGGCTGGAGTGCAGTGGTATCATCACAGCTCAGTGCAACCTCAGCCTCCTCCTAGGCTCAGGTGATCCTTCTGACAGGAGTCAGCTACCACTCTTGAGCCCAAGAAGAGACACTCTTGAAATTTCATTGTTAACCTTTTTTGTTGTTGTTTTGAGACAAGAGACTCACTCTGTTGTCCTGGGTAGAGTGCTGTGTCATCATAGCTCACAGCAACCTCAAACTCTTGGCCTTAAGTAATTCTCTTGCTTCAGTTTCCCGAGTAGCTGGGACTACAGGTGCCTGCACAATGCCCATCTAGTTTTATTCTCTTTTTTTTTTTTTTCTTTTTTTTTTGGAGACAGAGTCTCACTTTGTCACCTTTGGTAGAGTGTCCTGGCATCTTAGTTCACAGCAACCTTAATCTGTTGGGCTCCAGCCATCCTCTTGCCTCAATTTTTCTATTTTTAGTAGAGACAGGTCTCGCTTTTGCTCAGGCTAGTCTTGAACTCTTGAGCTAAAGCAATCCATCTGCCTCGGCCTCCCAGAGTGCTAGAATTACAGGCATGAGCCACTGCACCCAGCCTGGAAACAATTTTTTTTTCTAATTTTATTTTTTTTATTTCAGAATGTTCTAGGAGTGAAAATATTTTGGTTACATGCATTACTCTTGTACAATTTGAGATAAGGTGATAATGGTGTCCTCTGTTAACTTTTCTTATCAACTTCAGAATTATTTTGGTGGCTCAGGATTTGGGTGCTTGTGAAGCCTATAGGGATGAGGAAGTTTAGTTGTATAGTTAACAGTGACCTACAACGCCAGTTAACATTGGAATGAGTTAACTTCTCTAATCACTGATGAGACCAACTTGGGAATGGTTTTAACATCTTTAAAATATGCTATGACTGTTCCTAAGACATCGGTGAGGAAACCGTAGGCTTTGGTCAGTGTGTTTTAACTTGGTGTTTTTTTCTGTGACCCCAGTATCTGGAATCGGTGAGGCCGCTTATGAAGGAGGAAGAGTTCAAACGGATGACGGTGCTTGCCCAGGACTTCGCTGGCAGTCTTGGACCAAGGTTACAGTGGTATTTGAAGCTCAAGTCCTGGTGGGCCACAAATTATGTGAGTCTACCACACACTGTTGTTCTTGATGACATTTTTCTGTCTGAAAAACCAATTTTGGGAGGGATGACAGAGCTGCAGTGACCGTTTAGATTGGCCAGCGTCACCCTCAGGACAGATGAGAAGCCGCAGTGATGGTTTTACCCGTGTCCCTAGGACTGAAGTGCAGCTGCAGTGACAGTTTCCCCTGAGTGTGGGTGGACACTCATGTGGGAGGGTTTGCATCCTACACTGCATGATGCCATTTCTGCACAGGGGCACCTTCTTGGTCTTCCCAAGAAACCCTGCTGTGCACCACCTCTTTCATGGCAGTGATGTGCTGTCCCGGTGACATGCTCCTCTCCTCCCCTTTGGTCCTTTTGAGGCAAGGCCATCCTTTCTGAGCTTGCTGGTCAGGGTAGCAGCAGTCACCTCTGTGGGGTCGGGTTTGGCTCAGAGCAGTGTCTCAGCTGGTGCAGTGTGCAGGGACAGCAAGGGGACATGCCTGGAGGGTGAAGCAAGAGAGGACAACTGATGTGAAGTGAAGGTGTGACAAGTGATGAGGACAGAACCAGCAGATGGTCTGGGAGTCTCAGCGCAGCTGGGTGGGCAGCATCTGGAGGGAGCTCTCCAGGGGGCTGTGGGGATTCCTGTTCTGTTTTTGGGTCAGGGACTGGTTGTACAGGTGCGCTGGACTTGTAAGCGTGAACTTGCTGTGCACTCAACTTGCATGTACATGGTTCCATGGGCTTCAAGAAAAAGCTTTAAAGAAAGTGGCCCCTGGGTCCTGAAGCTCATGCATGGACCACATTTGTGCATGGTTGACAGGAGCCCACTGCTACCTGGGTGTCATCAAGACATGGGTGCTGGGGACTGTCACAGTGCACATGGTTCCTCAGGGTAGTTCTGTCACAATAACCATGGAAGTGGATTGGGATGGGTGGAGGGGAACTTTTTGTGTGTGTGTGTGTGTGTGTGTGTGTGTGTGTTAGAGTCTCACTCTGTCTCTCTCGGGATACAGTGCTGTGGCATCCTCCTTATACAGCAACCTCAAAATCCTCTCGTCTCAGTTTTGGTATTTTTAGTAGAGATGGGTCTCGCTCCTGCTCAGGCTGATCTGGAACACCTGGGCTCAGGCAATCCACCCACCTTGGCCTCCCAGAGTGCTGGAATTGCTGGCATGAGCCACTGTGCCAGCGAAGTGGAGGGGCTTCTGCAGGGAGACCAGGAAGGGGAGGAGAAGGAACGCCGTATGGAGCAGCTGGGGCAGTTCTGGTTATTCAGATGTTAGGAGTCAATCTCTGATGGCTCTTCACTTGCTTTTTTTTTTTTTTTTGAGACAGAGTTTCACTTTATTGCCCTTGGTAGAGTGCCATGCGTAGCTCACAGCAACCTCCAACTCTTGGGCTTAAGCGATTCTCTTGCCTCAGCCTCCCAAGTAGCTGGGACTGCAGGTGCCCACTGAAACTCCTGGGTCATTTCTAGAGACAGTGTCTTGCTCTTGCTCAGGCTGGTCTGCAACTCCTGAGCTCAAGTGATCCACTCGCCTTGGCCTCCCCGAGTGCTGCATTACAGGCATGAGCCACCACGCCCAGCCCCTCCTGGCGGTCTGGACTCCACTTCCTCCATGCTGTGTTCTATCCGGTTAGGACTTCATCTCCTACTTTGGGAAGGCCCCCTTAGACCCGGTCAGCGTACTTCCATCCTGCTCTGCTCCTGCTAAGGTTGTCTGGTGTTTGCGCCCACTAGGTGAGTGACTGGTGGGAGGAATACATCTACCTGCGAGGACGGGGGCCGCTGATGGTCAACAGCAACTACTACGCCATGGTGAGTCCTGGCCGGTGTTGTCTGAGGGTGCAGCGGGTGGCATGTCTGCCCCACAGAAATGGTGTTTTCCTGGGCCTTTGGGCCACCTTGGAAAGCTTGAAGGGCTTGACCTGGCTGCTCTCTCAGTCCTGCCTTCAGGACCAGAGACCCTTGTGCAAACCCTCTATCTTTGCAGAGTAAGCTCAAGGGCACTGAGCTACTGCAGAAATGTTTGGATTGTGAAATGCGGTCCTGGCACACAGGAATTCCCGTCATATGGGTACTGGACTGCTGTTTTCCTAACTCCTACCTAGGGCCACCATAGCCTTAATGGTCTGTATGCCTGCAAAACCCCCCAGAGGTCTGAGTCTAGAGTTGGCCCCTGCTGTGCCTGCCGCACCTTCTGTGTAGGGAGCAGTCAGAGGCTCGTGTGTCCCCCGCCGTTTCTCTTTAGGAACCAGGGGCTGTAAGCAGGCCCCCCCAGTCTGGGTTCTCAGCCACCAGCAAATAACATTCTTTCTCCTCTGCTTCCTTTTGTTCTTCACGTTTATTTTTCCTTTCTTCTCTTTATCATTTGCTTTTTCTTTCTGTTTTTCTCCACTTCATTATTTTCCTTTTTTCTTACCATTTTTTTATCCTATTCAAAACCTTCTCAGACTGAAAGCAAACTCAGCAGCACCGTGCAGAGCGCCTTTTCTTTCCTGGACCTGGTATCTCTTCCCTCCTGGAGACTTTAATGTTCATTTCCTACAAACTGTGGCACTCGCCTGTATGATCAGGGACACGCTGTGCACATAGACTCTTTCAAAATGTAGCTTGGACCTGTGTCCCATAGCATGCACACACATTTAGAGCTGTGTCTCAAAATTTAGAACATTTCTAACATAGTGCTATATAAATGATTATTTTAATCTTTGTTTACTTCTCATTAAGAATACTGCCTAATTATCTTTTTTTTTTTTTTTTTTTGAGACAGAGTCTCACTTTGTCGCCCTTGGTAGAGTGCTGTGTCATCCCAGCTCACAGCAACCTCAAACTCCTAGACTCAAGTGATTCTCTTGCCTCAGCCTCCCAAGTAGCTGGGACTACAGGCGCCCACCATAATGCCTGGCTATTTCTTTTAGAGATGGGGTCTCACTCTGACTCAGGCTCATCTTGAACTCTTGAGCTCAGGCAATCCACCTGCCTCGGCCTCCCACAGTGTTAGGGTTATAGGCGTGAGCCGCTGTACCAGCCTCCTAATTATCTTTTTTTTTTTTTTAATGGAAATGGTCTCACTCTGTCTCCCTGGGAAGAGTGCCATGGCACCATCTTATCTCACAGCAACCTCAAACTCCTGGGATCAAGCAACCCTCCTGCCTCAGCCTCCCAAATAGCTGGGACTACAGGCGCCCACTACAACGTCCAGCTAATTTTTTTGTTTTTAGTAAAGACAGGGTCTCGCTATTGCTCAGGCTGGTCTCAAACTCCTACGCTCAGGTGATCCACCCGCCTCGGCTTCCCACAGTGCTGGAATCACAGGCCGGAGCCCCCGTGCCCAGCCCCTTTCCTTTCTGTGTCTTATGGAAGGATATTTAGGGCAAAAGACTGTTATTGTTAATAGCACAAGGATACTTGTGGAGTTGAGTTCTTATGAAATATTAACAAGGTAAAGCTGACCAAGTATAGAAAATGACAAATGCCGACGTGCTTTGTGGCAAGGCAGATGTGACTGAACACGTCTGTAGGCGTAACAGTGTGGGGATGCTCTGCGATGTAGCAATCAGCTCGTGTCTTCCCAGGAACACTCTCTCTCCTGTCTTGTCTTTTCAGGACCTGCTGTATGTTTTACCGACTCACATTCAGGCAGCAAGAGCGGGCAACGCCATCCACGCCATCCTGCTGTACAGACGCACGCTGGACCGGGAGGAAATCAAACCAGTAAGCAGTCGGACTGCTCTTAAAACAATTTCTGACTGTCTTCATGGTAGATATACGGATATATCGTATGAGTTTACAATGCACAATGTGGCAACTTCTGAGGGCTCTCTAGGGATACACCCATGAGGTCATCACGTGGGGGGTGGTGACGGCACCCAGCACCCTGCCCCAGCTTGATCTCTCCCTTTCGTCCCTTCCCTGCCCCCTGGTCTGCTCTCTGTCACCCCAGATAAGTTCAGGATTTCCACATCTTTATGTAAGTAGAAACATATGTTATGCACCTCTTTTGAGATATAGTTTCTTTCACCCAGCGTGATTATTTTGAGATCAGTTCTGCGTATCTTAGATACATCTGTCGTATTTTAGTCATTAATTTACCCTTTGAAAAGAAAGCTTTATTTGTTTTGGAAGGGAAGTAATACTGCTGGTGAATGTCACATGCGAAATAAGATGTTTCTTCCTTAAATATCTCTTTCGTTCAAGTTAATTTATAAATAATCTATTTAAATGTGCTATTTAGGACTTAACAAGCTGTGGAAACTTGTACACTGGCAACGTTCCAGCTGGAAAAGATTTAACTCAAACCATGTAACATTTATAGAAAACAAACCCAGAATTTTTTTTTTTTTTTTTTTTTAGACAGTCTCACTGTATCACCCCCAGTAGCACGCTGTGGTATCACAGCTCATAGCAACCTCGAACTCTTGGGCTTAAGCAATTCTCTTGCCTCAGCCTCCCAAATAGCTGGGACTACAGGTGCCCGCCATAATGCCCGGATGTTTGTTGTTGTTGTAGTTGTCATTGTTGTTTAGCAGGCCTGGGCTGGGTTCGAACCTGCCAGCACCAGTGTATGTGGCCGGCGTCCTAACCACTGACCTACGGGTGCCGAGCCAAATCCATCATTTAGATGTGGGGGTCTTAATTTGCTGCTTTTTTCCCCTTAGGAATATGTGTAAAAATATATTTCCATTACAGATTCGGCTCTTGGGATCCACGATCCCACTGTGCTCGGCTCAGTGGGAACGAATGTTCAATACCTCTCGGATCCCAGGCGAGGAGACAGGTGAGTGAGAGAGGGCTCCCTTTGGAAATGAGTTGGACACATCAGAGGAAGTGTCATAAAATTGATGTGCTCTGACCCTCCCTGAGATTTTAGGTTGCATTCCTTCTGTTGACTCCATCTTTATTAGGCCTGGCAAGTTGACTTATTTCCAGATTTTTTAACTTTTTTTGTTGTTGTTGAAGGCTATCTTCTATTTTTTATCAGGTCTGCTTAAATATTCCTATTACTTTTTTTTTTTTTTTTAAGAGGCAGGGTCTCTGTCACCCAGGTTAGAGTACAGTGGTGTTATTATAGCTCACTGCAGCCTCCAACTCCTGGACTCAAGTGATCCTCCTGCCTCAGCCTCCCAAGTAGCTGGGACTACAGGCATCTGCCATAACACCCGGCTACTTTTAGAAATGGGGTTTCGCTCTTGCTCAGGCTGGTCCTGAGCTCCTGAGCTCAGGCGATCCACACTTCTCGGCCTCACAGAGTGCTAGGGTTATAGGCGTGAGCCACCGTGCCTCACTAGTTTTTCTATTTTTAGTAGAGACAGGGTCTTGCTCCTGCTTAGGCTGGTCTCAAACTCCTGAGCTCAAGGGATCTACCTACTTCATCTTCTTCCCAGAGTGCTGGGATTATGGGCGTGGTCACTGCACCCAGCTTGATGTACTTTGTTAGTGTATGTATAGGGTGGCACAGTTTAGCCCATACGCTGGAGTATAGAAATGGAAATTATTATTATTTTTTTTTAGAGACAGAGTCTCACTTTGTCACCCTAGGTAGAGTGGTATGGTGTCACAGCTCACAGCAACCTCTAGCTCTTGGGCTTAGGCAATTCTCTTGCCTCAGCCTCCTGAGTAGCTGGGACTACAGGCGCCCGCCACAACGCCCGGCTATTTTTTATTGCAGTTTGGCCGGGGCCGGGTTCAAACCTGCCACCCTCCGTATATGGGGCCAGCACCCTACTCACTGAGCCACAGACGCCGCCCAGAATGGAAATTATTTTTATTAAGTGAGCTTAAACCTAGCTGAGACTACAGGCACCCGCCACAATGCCCGGCTATTTATTGGTTGTAGTTGTCATTGTTTGGCAGGCTCGGCTGGGTTTGAATCCGCCAGCTACAGTGTATGTGGCTGGCGCCCTAGCCACTGACCTACAGGCGCCAAGTCCCTAGCTGTAGTCTTCATAACTTAACTAGCCAATGGATTTTCATGGCTATTCTGTGTTGCTAATCATAGCTTCCAATGACAGATTTGACAATTTTCTTCTAATCCCTTTGTGTTTTATTTCTTCCTTTCTTTATTTAAAAAATTTTATGTCCTGGTCATGATCTTGGAGGTAACGTGGAATTTAAGTGGTCACAGTGTTTTTTGTCTTTTTTTTTTTTTTTTGCAGTTTTTGGCCGGGCCTGGGTTTGAACCCGCCACTCCGGCATATGGAGCTGGCGCCCTACCCCTTTGAGCCACAGGCGCCACTGGTCGCAGTGTTTTTAAGTGGCCTTTTTACCTTGTTTCTGACTTTTAAGTAAAGGCTTCAGATGCAGGTTTGGGTTACATACGTGGCAACTCATACCTGTGAAAGCCCAGTGCTTTGGGAAGCTGAGGTGGCGTGACTGAATCCAGGTGCTTGAGGCTGCAGTCCAGCCTGGGTGACAAAGTGAGACCTTGTCTCTAAAATGAATGAATGAATAAATAAAAACCTTCAAGTGTAATCACCCCAGGTTTCCCCAACTTGTGACTCTGGAGTCTTTGTCTCCTCCCCACACCCGGCTCAGACACCATCCAGCACCTCAAGGACAGCAGGCACATCGTCGTGTACCACCGAGGCCGCTACTTCAAGGTCTGGCTCTACCACGACGGGAGGCTGTTGAAGCCCCGGGAGATTGAACAGCAGATTCAGAAGATTTTAGACGACCCGTCAGAGCCCCAGCCTGGGGAGGCGAAGCTGGCGGCCCTCACCGCAGGAGACAGGTGTGCGGCCCCTGCCATCTGTCCTGTTCCTAAGCAGGTGGAGGCCCCTCATGGTGCTGCACTCTGCCTTCCCTGGGTGCTGTCCCTGCCCAACCTGTGATCATACTAGGTGATCCAGGGCCCTGCTGTGTCCGTGACAGGCCCCAGTCCTGGCCCAGGGGGTCCCTGGGACATCTGTGTGTGAGGCAGGCAGGTGTGTGTGTGTGTGGAGAGACTCAGGGCCCATGACATCTAAAGCAAAGAGCTAGGCTTCTCCCAGGGCCATGGGTGTATTTATAAGGAAATAGAACAAAATTTTTTGTTTGTTTGAAACAGAGTATCACTTTCTTGCCCCCAGTAGAGTGCTGTGGCATCACAGCTCACAGCAACCTCAAACTCTTGGGCACTAAGCAATTCTCTTGCGTCAGCCTCCCAAGTAGCTGGGACTATAGGCACCCACCACAGTGCCTGGCTATTTTTTTTTTCCGAGACAGAGCCTCAAGCTGTTGCCCTGCATAGAGTGCTTTGTCATCACAGCTCACAGCAACCTCAAACTCCTGGGCCCAAGCTGTTCTCCTGCCTCCACCTCCCAAGTAGCTGGGACTATAGGTGCCTGCCACAATGCCTGGCTATTTTTTGGTTGCAGCCGTCGTTGTTTGGCGGGCCCGGGCTGGGTTCAAACTGCCAGCTCAGGTGGATGTGGCTGGTGCCTTAGCCACTTGAGCCACAGGCACTGAGCCAGTGCCTGGCTATTTTTATTGTTGCAATTGTCATCATTGTTTAGCTAGCCTAGGCTGGGTTTGAACCCGCCAGCTTGGGTGTATGTGGCTGGCACCCTACACACTGAGCTATGGGCGCTGCTGGAAATAGAACAAATTTAAACCAAGGCCTCTGTGTTAGTATTAAATTTCCTTGTTTCATTGAGAGAATCAACCAGAGACTTGTTTTCTCGAGGACTCAGCTCGTATGAATATTGTGACATTTCTTTGTTCACGTTTGTGTTTAGCCGCAATGATTTGGGCTGGATCATTCTTTGTTGGGGGCACTGTCCCGTGCAGTGTAGGATGGCGAGCAGTACTCTGGCCTCTACACAGCGGATGCCAGCAGCGGCCTAGTTGTGACAGCCAAGAGTGCCTCCCAGCATTGCCCAGTGCTTTTTGGGAGCTGCATGTCCCAGTGGTGTGACCGTTACACTAGTGTTAGAAGTGAGGTTGGGGGAGTAGGCAGGTCTCCCCCTCTGTGAAGATCAGGAAGGGCATCGCTCGGGGTGCAGTGACTGCCGGTGGCCAGTTGTCAGAGTCCTGGACTAGCCAGGTGTTGGGCCCCACTTAACCAGGTTCTGGACGTAGACCGCTAAGCTACCTTGCTCAGGAACAATTTCTCTTAGGTGCCTGAGGGCTATCTACTTCTGCCGGAGAGTGAGAGAGATAGTCTTTGAGAGAGTAAAGCAGTCTTAGAATAGATAGATCTCAGTCTTTAGTAGAGCTTAGTGATCTTCAGCAGAGAGACGCCGTGCTGGCGTTCTGCAGGCAGGAGAGGAGACAGAGTAAGCGGGTCTGTGATAGAATACGCAGCCCCCTAACTGCCTGCTCCTCCAGCCTAATATAAGGCTGATCTTGTGCTGCTCAACACCACAGGTGTAGAGACTGCCAATTCACCACTGCTCTCATCTCACGAGCTCTCATGCTTGTTAGGAGCACTAAATCCCTCTCACCATGCCCTTTTCGCCAAGGTGTTCTATTGTTGAGCTATATAGGTGTTATAACTCTCAATCTTCCTAGTCATAGGCTATATGGGCTGCTACAGCCGGCTGTGCCATGCAGAGGGCAGGGCAAGAGCATCCTCAGAGTGGACTGGGCAGCAGGCACAGTGCCAAGCTGGGGAGGGCCCTGGGTGGGTGCCTGACTGCATTTGGGGGGATTCTGCCAGAAGCTGCCATTACAGGGACCAAATCAGGCTGAGAGACACAGCAGTAGGTGGCCGACATGGGCGTGGAGGGCGGTCCCCAGAAAGCAGGGCAGCTTTTGGAGCCCAGGCAGTGAGGTCCTATGAAAAGGCCTTATGAGGGGGTGGTTAGGGAGGATCGCCCTCACGAAGCGGAAGGAGCAGCAGTAGGGCAGTGTGTCTCGGGCACGGTGAGCTCACTGCTGGCTGCTCCTGAGGGGAAACACCTGAGAGGGAGCAGTTGTATGTGGGGGGAACCAGGCTCACCCCCTCCGTGGCTCTCTAAGTGCCACTGACCCCAGTGCTCCCTCTGGATGGGGACCACGCCAGCATCTTACCTGTGTCAGCCCTTCACACAAAGGACTGAGTGCGAACCAGCCTTCAGTGTCACCTCCTGGGTGGGATGTGCATTGGGCTTGGTGGCACTGCGGGTTGTCACAGCCAAGTGGGAAGAAGGCCAGATGAACCGGTCTGGATGGGTGGGCAGGGGCAAAGGGGCCTGGGGGAGTGAGTGAGGGGGATCCAGGAACGACAGAGGAAGCCTTGCCCTCTGAGTGTCAAGAAGCAAGTGGGGGGCCAAATGAGGTGGCCTCACCTGTAATCCCAGCCCTCTGGGAGACCAGGGTGGGTGGATTGCTTGAGCTCAGGAGTTTGAGACCACCTGAGAGCCTGAGTAAGAGTGAGACCCCATCTCTTAAAAAAAGAAAAAGCAGCCGGACATGGTGACAGGTGGAGGCTGAGGCAAGAGGATTGCTTGAGCCCAAGAGTTTGAGGTTGCTGTGAGTTATGTCACCACCGCACTCTACCCAGGGTGACAGAGGGAGACTCTGTCTCAACAAAAAAAAGCAAGTGGGCATTGCATCAACTCTGCCTGTCCCTACCAAGGTGGGCACGAGGAAATCGTCACAGTGTCATGTGGTCATTTGTGGCATGAACTTGGGGGCTGACAGCCTGGGTTTGGATCCCTCCTTACCACAAAATAGCTATGACCTTAATCTCTGTGTGCCTCAGTTTCCTCATCTGAAAGAGGGGCACACATGTTGAGAATTGAGAAGATTACTGAGGTGGTATAAGGCAATGGTTCTCAACCTTCCTAAGGCCTCCTAATGCTGCAACCCTTTAATACAGTTGCTCATGTTGTGGTGACCCCCAACCATAAAATTATTTTTGTTGCTACTTCATAACTATAATTTTGCTACTGTTATGAATCATAATGTAAATATCTGATAAGCAGGATGTATTTTCATTGTTATAAAGGGGTCACAACCCACAGGTTGAGAACCGCTGTACATGGTGAAAGTTCAGGAGGAAGGCTTTTACGGGTGTACTTCACAGAAATCATGCTGCCAGGCTTGGTGGATCACACCTGTCACCCAGCATGTTGGGAAGCTTAGGTGGGAGATTCACTTGATGCCAGGAGTTCTAGGTTAGGGTCTACAAAAAATTTAAAAATTAGCCAGGTGTGGTGGTGCAGTCCTCATCGAGGCAGGATCGCGCGCCCAGGAGGCTGCAGTGAGTTATGATCGGGCACTGCACTCCAGACTAAGCGACAGACTGAGACCATTTCTAAAAGAAAATAAATACATAAAATTTAAAATAATTTTAAAAAATCACACTCTGCTGTGGTCTGGAGGCCATGAGGAGATGAGGTTCCTTCCAGCGCATGAAGCCGGACAGCAGGCAGGCAGCCCCAGGTGCAAAGAATTGTAAACAGGTGGTTTTCCTTCAAGAAATTCCTGAAAGACTCCAAAGGCTTCCTTGTGTCATTTCAGACATCATATGCAAGGGGACTTTGCCCTGCCTGGATTTAAATGCTACCAATCTTTACTGCAGGGTACCCTGGGCCAGGTGTCGCCAGGCCTATTTCGGACGTGGCAAAAACAAGCAGTCTCTTGATGCCGTGGAAAAAGCAGCGTTCTTCGTGACCTTAGATGAGACTGAACAGGGGTACAGAAAGGAAGACCCGGACACGTCCATGGACAGCTATGCCAAGTCTCTCCTGCACGGCAGGTGCTTTGACAGGTATCGTCCTTGCTTTCTGAAAGGTCATTTGCTGTGAGCTTGGAGGAAGCACCCTGCGTGGCCAGCACCCACCTTCAAGTGTCAGGAATTCCTTCAACTGCTAAGGAATAAGCTAGCCTAGAAACACTGCCTTTAATTTTCTTCTCCCACCAAAGCTACCACACGTGCACAGAGCTTGAGCCGTGAATTTGAGATTCTTCCTTCTCTGCTCACGTTTATTTGGAGATGCTCGTGAGTCGCAGGCTTCCCAGACCAGGCAGGAGCTGGTGTTGGAGAGATAGGGCCAGTTGTGGGGTTAGACCCCGTGTTGGCTGGTGACTATTAAGGAAGCCAAGCCCCTGTGGGCGCCCCCTTTTCTTTATGTAAGGTGTGGGGGCCTGTCCAGTTGCCTTGTTAGAGCAACACGTCCTGTTCCTCTTAGTCTCCAGAACGTAAATGCTCATCTCAGCATCTTGTTCGTTCTTCTCCATCCCTCCACATTCTAGGGGACATCTGCTCATTGTGAGCGGGGCAAGTGCAAAGCCAGTCTGTCTGTGGGGTGAAACAGACAAGTAGTGTTGGTAATTTGCTTTTCTTAAATTTAAATTCCACGAACACACTTGTTTCACATAGGTGGTTTGACAAGTCATTCACATTCATTGTCTTCAAAAACGGGAAGATGGGCATGAATGCTGAGCACTCCTGGGCCGACGCACCCATCATTGGCCATCTTTGGGAGGTGAGATCTGGCACTTTTAACTTGGGGAATTGGATGTGAATGTGGAAATTGCCTTTAGGAATCTCAACCCTAGACTGAATTTAATTTTGTAATGTGTCTAATTGTAGAACTGACATAATGAAATGGCAGTTGGCTTTCATACAGAAGCAAAGCTCAGTTTATTCTGAAATAAACTATCCCTTTTTTCACTGGATTTCCTGGGCTTTCCTCCTTACCATGTTTTAGGCCAAATAGAAATACGCATGTTAAAGTCTTGGCTTACCATGCACAATGAGCCCTCCCTCCCTCTTTCTTTCTCTCTGTCACCCTGGGTAGTGTCATAGATTCAGAGCTCACAGCAGCCTCCAACTCCTGGGCTTAAGCAATCCTCCTGCCCAGCCTCCTAAGTAGCTGGAACTACAGGTGCCCACCACAACACTGGGCTACTTTTTGTATTTTTAGTAGAGACGGGGTCTCACTCTTGCTCAGGCTGGTCTCAAACTCCTGAGCTCAAGCAATCCTCCCACCTCTGCCTCCCAAAGTGCTGGGATTAAAAGTAGGAGCCACAGTGTCTGGCCCCACCCTGTGCCTTCTACCTAAGACATCTTAATTCTTAAAATTACCAGGCTATTTAAAAACTACAACCCCCTGTCATCCTCCCCACTGCACACATGACATGGTCTCTGCTACTTGCTTTTAAAGTTCATTATTCTTTGAACTATTCAAACGGTTTCATGTTTGACATGAAAAATTGAATGAAGGTTTTGTTTTCCTTAACTTACCTCCCTGTCAGATTCTCATTTTAAAAATTGCTAAACTCGAAGTCATCAGCAGTGGTCTTGTCACCAAAAAATCCATAGTTCCTTGTTCCAACGAGATTTGAGGTCATTATTTTCAAGCACAAGCCCCTTTGAGGTTCACATTGAAGATTTTGTAGTCTTTTTTTGCTCTCATGCTTGTCCTGTACATGGAATGACCTTGAAGTCCTGGCATGTGCGGGAGATGTAGCTCGTGGCCGTAGGCTGAGCACCTCTCTGTCCTTTTGGGGGCCTGGAGTGGGCATGCATCTGAAATGGGAGTGCAGCAAACCCGTGAAGACCTCAGAATGTCTCCTTGTTATAAGTTTTTATTTTTCAGTTTTCAGTTTTTTCCCCTAGAGCTGAACAAATTTGAGGCTTGTACTTTATCTTGCGGGGGCCTTTGCACAGGCTCTGCCCTCTGCCCCACACTCCTCCCCTGGTTTCCTGGGCTAATGGTCCCATCTGTCCCCCAAGTGTCAGTTGACTCCTCCTCCTCAGGAATGACTCTCTCCCAAGACCAGGTTACGAGCTCATCTCTCACCGTCCCCTTCCTCTCTCAACTACCTCCTGTGGTTGGGACCTTGGCAAAACCTCACCAGCTGCCCTTCCAGCCAGGAGGTTTTCTAGGTGGGAAAAAGATGAAAAGGAAAAACCAAGTGCTCAGGCTTTAACGCGCCGTGTGGTCCTGAGCTGTTAATGTATGATCAAAGCAGCTGACTGGCGCAGCAGCCCTGCACTGCTCCAGGGTTCTTTGCTGATGCCGACAAAAGCTTAGAAGGCCTTTTGACCAGAAAACCCTTTGGTGCCTCTGGACCTAGCAATAAAACACTCTTTAAGCCTCTTTGCACAGTGTGGTCCTCCAGGCCCGTTACACTCTATTCCAAGGACTTGCGGAGTCGTACGTGCACAAGAGCTGGGCTTGGGAAAGGAGAGAGAATGGGTATCATGGGCAGTCTGGGCTTTACAGGGTAAACCTATCAAATAGGGAAATCACTGGATATTCACAAAGTCAGGGTCTCACTCTGTTGCCCAGGCTGGAGTACAGCGATGTAGGTCTGACTGACAGTAAGCTCCTGCTCTTGCTCCCAGATACCTGGGACGATAGGCATGCAGCACCATACCTGGCTGCTTTTTATCTTTTTGTGTAGAAGTGGAGTCTCACTGTGTTGTCCAGACAAGTCTTGAACTCCTGGCCTCAAGTGAAAGTGATCCTCCTGCCTCAGCCCCCAAATCCTGAGATTATAGGTGTGAGCCACTGCACCAAGCCCTGTGTTCAAGTGATCTTCCTGCCTCTGCCTCCCAAGTAGCTGGGACTACAGGTGCACACCACGATGCCTAATTTTCGCTTCCTCCCTCCCTCCCCTTCCTTCCTTCCTCATTTCTTTCTTTCATTTATTTTGAGACAGTCTCACTTTATTGCCTTTGGTAGAATGCCATAGTGTCACAGCTCAAAGGAACCTCAAACTCTTGGGCTCACGTGATTCTTTTGTCCCAGCCCTCCACATAGCTGAGACTACCAGTACCTGCCATAATACCCAGCTGTTTTTTAGAGATGGGATTTCACTCTTGCTGAGGCTGGTCTCAAACTCATTAGCTCAGGCAACCCACCCACCTTGCCCTCCCAGAGTGCTGGGTTTATAGGTGTGAGCCACCCTGCCTGGCTAATGTTTTTATTTTTATTTTTTTTAGAGACCAAGTCTACCCTTGGTAGAGTGCTGTAGCATCACAGCTCACAGCAACCTCCAGCTCTTGGGCTTAAGCGATTCTTTTGCCTCGGCCTCCTGAATAGCTGGGACTACAGGCACTTGTCACACTTCCAGCTATTTTTTTGTTGCAGTTTGGCCGGGACCGGGCTTGAACCCACCATCCTCAGTATATGGGGCCAGCACTCTACTCACTGAGCCACAGACGCCACCCTAATGTTTTTATTTTTATTTATTTATTTATTTATTTATTTTTATTTATTTATTTATTTATTTTGAGACAGTCTCAAGCTGTCGCCCTGGGTAGAGTGTCGTGGCATCACAGCTCACAGCAACCTCCAACTCCTGGGCTCAAGTGATTCTCCTGTCTCAGCCTCCCAAGTAGCTGGGACTAAAGGCACCTGCCACAATGCCAAGCTTTTTTGGGGGGGTTGCAGCCATCATTGTTGTTTGGCAGGCCCGGGCTGGATTTGAACCCGCCAGCTCAGTTGTATGTGGCTGGCGCCTTAGTTGCTTGAGCCATAGGCACTGAGCCAAATGTTTTTATTTTTATTTGAGGCTGGGTCTTGTTCTTGTTCAGGCTGCTCTTAATCTCCTGAGCTCAAGGGATCTTCCCTCCTTGGCCCCCCAGAGTGCTGGGATTACAAATGGGAGCCACCACACCTGGCCCCATGCTTTTTTTTTTAAAGTACTCTGGGTAAGATGAGGACAATGGAATTTACTCTTGACCAGGGTGGCCAGTTAGAAAAGGTGGCATTTCACTGTGACGGTCCACAGAATGGCCTATGACTCCAGGGACTGCTAGATGGGAGGGAGCCCAGGTGCTCCAGGCACTGATGGAGTCTCTAGAGTAGAGAGAAGACCCACCTCGTTCAGAGCTGGGCAGAGGGCATGGAGTCCTGAGTGTGCTGTGGTTAGGATGCATCTGTGAGGATGTGCGTGTTCACCGTGGAGACGAAACATGTTGAGTTATTGTGATGTCTGAGTCTGCTTCTTCATCCTTCTGTTTTTGATAGTACGTCATGGCTACTGACAGCTTTCAGCTGGGCTATGCAGAGGATGGGCACTGCAAAGGGGACACCAACTCCAGCATTCCGTACCCCACCAGGCTGCAGTGGGACATCCCGGAGGAAGTAAGTCTCGTCACCAAACCACTGTGGTTTACCCAGGGTGGGAAACACCTTTGTTTTTTTTGTTGTTGTTGTTGCAGTTTGTCCAGGGCTGGGTTTGAACCCGCCACCCTCGGCATATGGGGCTGGCGCCCTACTCACTGAGCCACAGGCGCCGCCCCTATTTTTTTTTTTTTTTTTTTTTTTTTAGCCAGAGCCTCAAGCTGTTGCCCTGGGTAGAGTGCTGTGGCATCACAGCTCACTGCAACTTCCAACTCCTGGGCTCAAGCGATTCTCTTGCCTCAGGCTCCCAAATAGCTGGGACTACAGGGCCCCACCACAATGCCTGGTTATTTTTTGGTTGTAGTTGTCATTGTTGTTTAGCGGGCATGGGCTGGAATCGAACCCACCAGCTCTGGTGTATGTGGCTGGAGCTTTAGCCGCTTGAGCTATGATGCCAAGCCGGGAAACAGCTTTAAATGCTTCCAACCAAAGTTTCCAACTGTACTTCCTGGGGGTTCACAAGCTCAGTTGAAGACCACGAAGACTGCAAGTTGTCTTTTAGGGAATTTCGCTAGGGCCATGGGCTGCTACAGTGCCTGGTGCCTCAGAAGCCTTGGTAAATCTCACTTCCTCCATTTGAAGCTTTTGACCAAGATCGCCAGTGAGGTGTCCTGCTCGAACCTAGCTAGACGTCTATTAAAATGGTCACAATGAAGAAGTAAAAACCAAAACACTCTGACTTGCTCATTTGTGATTTTCAAAACTTATTTGATTTTTCTTAAATGTTCTCAGATAGAGCCACTCAGTAGGAGCCCTCTGAGGAAGGAATTCGGGAGTCGGAAATACCAAATCTCAGCTCATCAAATCCAAGCAGGAATTCCTGGGGCCAAACAACTAATTTTTTTTTTTTTTTTTAATAGTCTCATTATATTGCCCTTGGTAGAGCGCCATGGTGTCACAGCTCACAGCAACCTCAGACTCTTGGGCTTAAGTGATTCTCTTGTCTCAGCCTCCCAAGTAACTGGGACTACAGGCACCTGCCACACACCCGGCTATTTTTTCTTGTAGTTGTCATTTTTTTTTTAGGTGGCCCTGGCTGGGTTCAAACCTCCCAGCCCCGGTGTATGTGGTCGGCGCCTTACCACTGAGCTATGGGTGCCACCAATAGCTGATTTCTTTTTAGTACTAAATAATATTTCATTGTATGGTTGTCCACTTATTTTTTTTTAATTTATTTAAAAAATTTATTTCTCACTTGCTGCTGTGTAGCAACAAGGGGCTTCATGAAACAAAACCCACGACTGTGTAAAAAGCCCTTTGGGATCTCATGGGAAACCGGGAGTCCCAGTCCCCAGGTGTATCCCCACCCTTCCTCGGGAGCAAGGGGTCAACACAGTGCCACTAACTTGCTGGGGCTTCCGGACCACCTTTCCAGAAAGAAGCGACAAGAAAACACGATCTGTGTGTTTTCAAGAAACGACTCTGGTGCGCCGAGCACTGTCCCACTGTATAAGCACGTCCCTGTGGTACTGCCAGGGCTTCTTTCCCCTTATTCCTTATTGACCAAACCTTTATCTCCTTTCTCTCCAGTGTCAAGAGGTTATAGAGACCTCCCTGAACAGTGCGAATCTTCTGGCAAATGACGTGGATTTTCATTCTTTCCCATTCGACAACTTTGGGAAAGGGCTGATCAAGAAGTGCCGCACAAGCCCAGACGCCTTTGTCCAGCTGGCGCTGCAGCTGGCGCATTACAAGGTAGCCCCAGAGCCTGGCTGTGTGTGTCCCAAGTACTTCAGGGGCTCCCCACACACGCTCAGGTGGGCAGGGAAGGCCAAAACCTGGCACCCAAGAATATAGCTACAGGCACCAGAAGCACAGCTCTCCCGGGTTCCCCCGGCTGTGGCAGCAGGGAGTGTGTTCACCCTGCACCAGGCTGAGCTCTCAGACGCCCTCTCTGGTGGGAACAGACTCCTGTCTGACACAGGTGACAACAGGGGACGGAGAATAGGGAGGCCAAAGCAAGTAAGATCTCATCACTCTGCAGAGGGGAGAGTTAAACTCTAAAATATGCCCCATGTCTTAGAATGTGGTAAGGTACAAATACTTGGGGCGGGTTACTGAATGTCTCTGGCCTTTTTATTTTTGTGGAGACGGAGTCTCATTCTGTAGCCATGGGTAGAATGTCATTGCATCATAGTTCACAGCAACCTCAAACTCTTTGGGGTTTAAAGTGATACTCTTGCCTCAGCCTCCCTGGTAGCTGGGACCACAGGCGCCCACCACAATGTCTGGCTATTTTTTAGAGACGGAGTCTCTGCTCAGGCTCGTCTCAAACTCCTGAGTTCAGGCAATCCACCTGCCTCAGCCTCTCAGAGAAGTTTTTCTATTTTAGTAAAGACAGAATTTTTCTCTTGCTTAGGCTGGTCTTGGACTCCTGAGCGCAAGTGATCCTCCCGCCTTAGCCTTCCAGAGTGCTGGGATTATACACGTGAGCCACTGCACCCAGCCAAGTATTTAAAAATACTAACTCATCTTACTAGGTCAGAGAAGAGACTAGATAGCATTTTAAACAAGTCCTAAAAAGACATTTAAAGTTAAATTCCATTGCTTATAAGTCTTGGTCACAGGGCTTAGTAAAGGGGCCTTTCTCTTAATGTGATACAGAGTGTCATTTTGAGTGGCTAAAAGCTATAGCTTAAGGAAAGAGTAGACAGCAACCCCATTAAAACAAAAAGGATGAGGAGGCCTTCGGCAGCAGACAGGATAATTGGGCAGCAGGAACATTTGCTTTGCCTACTCAGAAGCTGGAGCAAGTGCAGAGCTTTTACGATACCAAGTGTGCTCAGCAAGGAAGCCTGGTGCAGAATCACACAAAGACCAATTTCCTCCTGGGATAGTGGTGATAGCCACACAGTGAGTTATTTCAGAAACTCAGAAACTAAAATATAAAAATCTGGGACCCCTGGGCATAGGTTTATAAAGCAGACAGGACTCTGTGCAGAAAGGCCAAGAAGCACCCCAAGAAAGGGAGAAAAGGCCGCGACTTTGGCCATACCACAGAGGGATGAACTTTCCGAGTTCACAATTTTAATATGAATTCAGTCAAAGGTTCATATTGACCAGTTGAGCTTGAAGTTTGTCTGGAAAGGCTGACATGAGAATAACCAGTAACATTCTAGAAAAGAAAAGGAGCAAGGTGCAGACAGGCAGAGGCAGGTGGACACTTGTTCTTTACTTTTTCTTTTTTCTTTTTTCTTTTTTTTTTAAGACAGTGTCTCACTATGTCACCCCGGTAGAGTAACATAGTGTCACAGCTCACAGCAACCTCAAACTCTTGCGCTTAAGCAATTCTCTTGCCTCACCTTTCAAGTAGCTGGGTCTACAGGCCCCCACCACAACATCCGGCTATTTTTTCTTGTTGCAGTTGTCATTGTTGTTCAGCAGGCCCAGGCTGGGTTCGAACCTGCCAGCCTTGGTTTGGGTGTGGCCGGCTCCCTACGCACTGAGCTATGGGCACCGCCAAAACTTGTTCTTTTAAAACCTACAATGCAAACCCTAGAAATTAGAAGATTGTTGTAGTCAAAATGGTATATTCTTGGCATGTGCAATGGGGTGGGAAGCTTGCAGCCTTGGGGCCACATGGTCTTTTGATTGGATCCAGATTCTATAAAACAAATACATTTATTTATTTATTTATTTATTTATTTTTTGAGACAGAGTCTGAAGTTGTCGCCCTGGGTAGACTGCTATGGCATCATAGCTCATAGCAACCTCCACCTTGGGCTTAAGTGATCCTCTTGCCTTAGTTTTCCTATTTTTAGTAGAGACAGGGTCGCACTTTTGCTCAAGCTAGTCTTGAATCCATGAGCTCAAGCAATCCACCTGCCTTGGCCTCTCAGAGTGCTAGTATTACATGCATGAGCCACCGTGCCCAGCCAGAACAAATTCTTTTAATAAAGGATCCTTAACAAATCCTTTTAATAAAAGGATTTTCATTTTCATTTTTAATAAAAATGAAGTTTGGATTTGGTCCAGGGCCCACACTTGGGTGTTTAGAGGGCCATATGTGGCCTTGAGGCCGCAGGTGCCCCACCCCTGCACGAGGGCCTGTGTGAGCACACCAGGTGCCCCCGGGGATGTGTCTGGTCAGGAATAACTTGGGCCCACAAATTGCTGCTCATCACTCCTGTCTCTGCTTGGAGCTGGCCTGGTGGTCCTGGTGGCTGGTCACTGCAAGCTCCCTGGGACTCTGCCCTGTCTGTCTCCATCTGCTGCTCCCGCTGCGGCCTGTGCTGTTCAGTCAGGACATTGCCTTGGGGGCTTGGTGCAGGTGCCACTGGCTCCCCTCTTCTCTCCTGTGAGTGTAGATTCCTCTTGCTGTGACTGTCCCTTAGTGAGGGGCCCAGCCCTGCTCTCCCCACCCTCGAAAGCCCAGCAGAACTGCCCAGGGTTCAGTCCGGGTCTCACCTGCTTTGATCCTGTTCTCGAGGAGCCTGTGTGGCCTGAGCGTACCCACACTGCGACTCACTTTAACGAGCCCTGACTCACTGTGCCTGGCACCTCTTTTCCCACGCTCCTAGATGCCACCTCACACCTATCTCCAACTGCCAGTGCTTCCTCCCCATCCTGGCTTAGCAGGTGACCTTTCTTTGCTTACCCCAGAAGATAGGGGCTTTCTCAAAAAACTGGCTATCCTCATCTGCCAGCCCACACACAGCTGTCCCTCTGTCTAGTGGGCACCCTGGCCCCACCCACTTCCCCATGCTGTCTGACGCCTCTCCTGCACCCATCCCTTCTCTTGAAGGGGCATTGTCCTCACCACCATCCAAACATGATGGATATCCTCAAGTCATTTCAATCACACACGGATGTCTTTGTGCCCTGAGTTCCTTCCATAAACTGTTCCCATGCAGAAGGGTTAGCATGAAGGGCACATGGGGGAGGTGTGTGAGATTTGGGATGGCGCATCATGGCATCAGATGCATCTTGAAAGGGAAACCTGGATTAACCAGACATTGCCCCCTCCGCCTCTACACACCCCCCCCCTTCCCAAAGCTGATGGAGCCTCTGCTTGCCGCCATGCAACCCAACACGTGGGGAAAACCGTGGCTGGAGCAGCCTCCCCTCCTTGCCAGCCCTACCCAGTCACTCCTACGTCTTAGACATCACCATGCCCCTCCCCGTGCACTAACTTACTTCTCCTTTGCCAGGACATGGGCAAATTTTGCCTCACGTACGAGGCCTCTATGACCCGGCTCTTCCGGGAAGGCAGGACGGAAACCGTGCGCTCCTGCACCAGCGAGTCCTGCAGCTTCGTGCTGGCCATGGTGGACCCAACCCAGACGGTACAGTGCCCCCATTTCCATAAAATGGATCTGGAGGCTGACACTCCAGCTTCTCTGATTTCTTGTGCAGTGATGCCAAATTTAGATTCTTTCTTCATTCCTTCCAAGGGATCGGAAAGTATGACAGTGGAGGGACATGTACAAGGAGATTCATGTTACGAACCATACTTTTCCAGATTAGAGTCTTGACTTGGACTAGGACACATGAGGGAGGGAGCAGCAGGTAGATGCTACAGGACAGTACAGGTGGCTGGCTTTGCGGTGAGAAGCTGTTCCCACGTGCGAGCCTCCTGCTCGGTGTTAGTAAAGCTGTTGCCATGCTGGGCACTGTGTGCCAGGCTCGGGCCTGGGAGTTTTCTGTATATTGCCTTCTAAAGTCCTAGCAGTAGCCCTCCGCAGTGCTATCAGTTTATTTTCATACATAAAGAAACAGAGGCTCAGATGAATTCTGCAAACTGCCAGACTACACGACTAGTAAGTGGCTGGGGTCAAGTCTGGGCCCAGGTACACCTGACAGTGCAGGTGCTTACTGACCGAGGAGACGTGGACTGGGCCTCTCTTTTATGTAGAAAACTTATCTTGTGGAAAGGCTTTCAATTAAACAGAAAGCAGGTGGTCTCATGACAGGTGGCTCTCATCTTTTATTTGAAGCCTTGAATACCAGGTCTTGTGTGGGCACGTCGTCCTGATTCTGTGGTTTATATGATAGAGCCCAGAAGAACTAAAGCAGCCCTTTTGGGTTAGGTTTAAAGGCCTCTTAAGTGCTGGTGTGGCAGAGCTGCTGGCCAGAACGCTCTGCGGGGCTATATCCATACAAAGAGAGTTTGCAGTTTGGGCTTTCCTGCCTACTTAGTGAACTCATTTGCGTAAAACATGGAATGACACCAGGTGGGGGTGTTGCATAGAGGACCTAAAAGAGGTGTCTCCCCATCAGCAGCCCTGCTGTGGCCTAGGAGCTGCCTCGTGAGAGGCATCCAGTAGCGGCAGCCTTGCAGAGAGAAATTTCCCTTCCTTCTAAAACCTAGACCCATAGTGCAAGACTTGAGATACCCAACGCTTGTCCTTCTCACCCTGCCGCGCAGGTGGAGCAGAGGCTCAGGCTGTTCAAGACTGCATGCGAGAAGCACCAGCTCCTGTACCGCCTCGCCATGACCGGCTCGGGCATCGACCGCCACCTCTTCTGCCTTTATGTTGTGTCCAAATACCTCGGTGTGGATTCTCCATTCCTGAAGGAAGTAAGCTGCCTGTTCCCTCTGGGGCCTCTGTTCCCTTGGCTAGACCAACACTTGGCGAATCAGTCCAGAACGGGCATAGCTGTCATGAGAGATGATGAAAGCTCTGGTTTTCATCCTGCATTTCTTCATAACTTGGAACACTTTACCATCAGATTTAACCTCCTCACTTGACAGAAATGACCTCGAGAGCTTAGATAATTACCGTGTATACTCGAGTATAACCCAACCCCCTTAATTTTACCCTAAAAACTGGGAAAACTTAGTGACTCGAGTATAAGCCGAGGTGGAAAATGCAGCAGCCACTGGTAAATTTCAAAAATAAAAATATATACCCAAAACAATTACAATAATTGAGGAATCAG
>CAUYPK010163006.1:0-47293 GCA_963574355.1 Loris lydekkerianus | reverse complement strand
AAAAAAAACTATGAACAAATTCCTATGCACACTGCACATATCTTATTTTGAAGTAAAAAACAAAATGGGAACAAATACAATTCACACTGCTTCATGTGGCCCGCGGGCCGCAGTTTGAGGACACCTGTTCTAGAGTCAGATAATAGGCCCCTCCCCCGCCTGAGAGGGTACAGGTGACAGAACCCAGAAGTGCAGGAGCATCAACTCCCCTTGGAATGAACCCTGGCCAGTGGGCATCTAGATTCCCACCCCCTTACTCTTCTCCCAGTGGACCTTCCTGAAATTCAATTTCTCCTAAAAGCCAGCTGGAGATTCCTCCTTGGCTGAGCGTGAACACTCACCCCCAGCAGCATGTCACACCCTTCCTTGTCACCTTGTCCAACCCTCTCGCTGCCCTGGGTTTGCACCTCAGGGGGAAAGCATCATCACTTCATCCCTGCCTCATGCCTTATCCTGGGACACTGGAGCTCGAATTTCCCTACAGTAGGGTGATCATCTTGTGTGAAACTTCACTAAGAATTGTTTTCCATTTCAAAAAAAATCACACAATCAACAGCAACTCACTTAAGGTATGAAAATGACCAATACAATCCAACCTGTCTCCATCTGTCTACATTTAAAGCTGGGGCATTGGTCTGAGTGCAGTTGTGCCTGGGTATTTACTTATTGAACTACTTTATTATAAATGACTTTCCTTCCATTTCTCCCTTACGTTACATGGAGGGCATTACATTGATTTTTATCATGTAGATAGGCAGGTTATATCAACTATAAATGTAATATCAAGATAGTAAAGATGCCATTACAAAACATTTGTCATGTAAAAGGGAGACTGAGGTTGACAATGCTGAGAAATCGTGGTGGACTGGAAAGGGCCTCAGACTGGCCCTCAGCCACTTGCTTGCTGTGGACAGGACACTGGTCTCCATGGACGCTGATTTTCTCTTCACAAAATGAAGAAGCGGAATGAGGTGATACCCAGCATCTTTTACTGCCACCCAAGGTTTAATTTACAGGCTTCCTCTAAGCTGCTGCTTTTTGTTGTCAGAATCCATCCAAGACTGGCAGGCAGTGATGGACACGCACCTACATCAGATTTCACTCGAAGTTATATTTATACCATAGGGCCCTGATGGCTGCCGTGCTGGGCCACCTGTCACACTAGAACATCAGCCTCCTCCTGGAGCTCTGTTTGCTTCCTGACCTTGGGGAGCCTGCCGTGTCCTGCCTCCAGGGCTGGCAGCTGCCCATGAACCTGATCTGAGCTGTTTCTGTCCCTCTGGGTGATAACTCCTGATCCCCTCCCAGGCTCAACTATCACAGAAGATAAGAGCTGAGGGCTGAGTCCCATCACAGGACCTAGAGGCCGTACCTGGGAAGGCAGGTGATTTGTAAGCCAGGTCTCTGCCCTTGAGCTTTGCTAAGATTAGGGTGGGGGCTTCTTTTACTCCCTGGGAAATGGGAAGTTGAGCCTTTAAATAACAGCTTGGGAGCTGGTTCCATAGAGGTTGGACATGTAATATTCAGTTCTAATGACGTTAACGTCAGTATTTGCTAAGCTCCTAAACTCTGACTGTTGTTTCATTGAATCTCCTACCTCTCTGCAAGGTGGATAATCATTAGCTATTTCCTAAGTGAGCAGATCAAGGCTCAGAATAACCAGCTAAAGTCCTGGGAAACCAAGGATTGAGACAGGATAGGAACTCGGGCTGCTCTGCCACAAGTCTCACCCTTTCTGGTGCCTCTGCCTCTGGGAAAGGAAGACAGTCCCACCGCATGACCCAGGAGGGCAGACCCAGGGCCAGGTAGTGGCTGAGACGTGGCCCACAGCTGACATTCTTCCTTCCATTCACAAAGCATTTTTTTTTTCTCTAAAAAGCACCATCATATACTAGTTGATGGTCCAGCCCTCCCAGGTAGATTTTGAAGTCTCCTAAATGTGGAGAAATCTGAACATTTTGGCGTGTTCCTAGGGAAAAAGGGTGAGTTAAGATCACAGAAGCTGATTCTCCTCTATTTTTCTCATTCCCTCTCCTTCAGTTGGCAGTAGAAGAAAACAGATTCAGTTGACCTTGGACTTGACTTAAATCACTTGGACAGGAAGAGTGGTCTGCTAGGAGCGGAGGAGGGGTGGGAAGTACAGATCTGGGGTTTGGGGCAGAGCAGCAGCCCTGGGGGCCTGTTTCAGCCCTGTCAGGTCTGGCCAGAGCGCTGTGCTCAGCAGCTTCTCGCACTCAAGTCCTCCCATGTAAAGTGAGGACAGTGGCCCCTTCCTCATGGGATGTGGGAAAATCCAGTGAGACCACATGTGTAAATGTGTAAAGGGCTTTTCTGCTGATTCTGCCCCATGATTATTTTTCACTGTTTGGCTAGAAAAGCTTGGAAGGTGAAATTAAATTGAGGGCTCCTGGCGTTGTAATTAACCAGCCCTTTACCAAAGAACTGGGACTGGTGATTGCGCCTTTTTCCCTTACAGCTTTATAAAGGTCCCATTCAGTACTACTGCCTGAAACTCTGGGGTAGACTCACAGGAGATGCTTCCCCCTGCCCAGCCCTTGGAGCACCCCAACACAGCGCACACGGAAAGGTCAGAGAGTGGCCTGCAGGGTCAGAGGATGCTGCCACGGGGACCTGGACAGGGCAGAAAAGGAGACAGTTGAGACAAGCAGGTGGGGAAGACCGGCAGGAGACAGTGGTCCAGAGCCACTGGACTGGGGGCCATGGGGGTTGACGGGTAGTCTTCAAGAGGCCACTATCCTCTGAGTGTCTCCACCTCCACCTCCAGCCCCAAAACATCACTAGAGTTTTCAGCGTGCGTCTTTCCTCTCTGTGACCTTACGTCAGTAGTTTCAGCCACACCGAGCCTAACTCAAATGATAGGAATGATTTTATACAACAGACCTCATGTGCTCATGAGACCAAGACGGCTGTTTTCCCTTCATATCCCTTTTCCCCCATAAAAGTTCAGTCTGGCGCGTGGCCACCCAAGATAAAGGCTGCATCCTCCAGCTTGCTTTGCAGAAAGGTGTGCCTTGGTGGCATCGTGGCTAAGTATCAGCCAATGAGGAGTGATGCGTGCAACTTCTGAGCTGTCCCATCCCAGCCCTCTCTGCCTTCTCTGTCCTGCAGCTCAGACTGTGGATGTGGCGGGAGACATCGTGGGTACTGCAGAGGAAGCTAACACCCTGGGGAGGATGTGACAATAGGAGAGAAAGAGCCTGCACCATCTCACGGAGCAGAGCCACCAGGAACAGGGACTACCTGTCTCCGGACTCTTATGTAAGAAGGACATAAACAGTCATCTAGTTTAAGGCACTGCCATTTTGGGCTCCTGTTACACCACCCTGGCAGAATGAAGTTTCAGAACGGAAATTGGCAGTGTTGCAGAAACGTAAAACTTACTTGCTTGAATATCTGAATTTGTGGACTCAAAGTCATCCCTCCCCTGACTAGTTCCAGGTCAGTAGTACTGGAAATCCCTCACTGGATTTCAGCTCAGCTCAACACCATCAGTCATGAGGCAAGTGCAGATCCAAAACATGATGAGATAACACTTCACACTCTCGAGGGTGGCTGTCATTTTTATAAAAAGGAAAAAATAGGCTCGATGCCTGTAGCTCAGCAGGTATGGCGCTGGCCACCTGCACCAGGGCTGGTGGGTTTGAACCCAGCCAGGGCCTACTAAAACGATGACAACAATAACAAAGACAAAAAAAAAAAAAAAAAATAGCCGGACATTGTGGCAGGCGCCTGTAGTCCCAGCTACTTGAGAGGCTGAGGCAAGAGAATCACTTAAGCCCAAGAGTTTGAGGTTGCTGTGAGCTGTGACACCATGGCACTCTACTGAGGGCAACATAGTGAGACTGTGTCTCAAAAAAATTAAAAATAAATAGATTAATTAACTGCCGTTGAGAATGTGGAAAAAATGGAACCCTATGCACTACTGGTGGGAATATAAAGTGGTACAGACTCTGTGAAAAACAGTTTGGTCTGGCAGTTCCTCAAAAAGTTAAATACAGAGCAACTCTGCTCCTAGGTATATGCCCAGGAGGGTTGCAGACATGTGTCCCCGCACAGAAACTTGTATACAAATGTTCACCGTGGCATTATTTATAATAGACAAAGGTGGAAACAACTTAAATGTCTATTAACTGCTAAAGAGATCAAATATGGTATATCTATGTAATGGAATATTATTCAGTCATAAAAGAATAAAATTTCCATACATTCTACAACATGGATGAACCTTGAAAACTTTATACTATATGGACTCCATTTATATAAAGCATCCAGAAAAAGCAAATCTATAGAGACAGAAAGTAGATCAGTGATGGGCTGGGGCAGGGGGCTGGGCAGGTGGGAGGGAGCGCTGGGAGTGACTGCTATCAGGTGCAGGGTTCTTTAGGGGGTGATAAAAATGCTTTGGAACTAGATAGTGGTGATGGTTTACAACATTATAAATATACTAAAAGCCACTGAATTGTACAGGTTAAAATTATGAGTTATGTGAATTTTATGTGAATGTTTTAAATTGCAAAAATAGCTCCATGTTTCCCATTACTATTTCCTCCTACACATCCCACCACCACATCCAACTCAACACCCCTAAAAACATCTCTACTGATGGCACATCAGTTCTCCCAGAAGGACACAGCAGGTCTCAGAGCGTCCTCCTTTCCTGCTCTCTCTCGCTCACCATCTGTAATCCACTGCCCGGCATGGTCCAGCCATCTCCCCTCCAGTTACCTTTTCCCCCATCACCTCCCTGGCACACCCACAGCTCAGCCCCACTCTGCTTCCAACTTCCAAAGGCCCTTCATCACCTACCAGGGTTCTCTCCCATCTAGCTCCAGCTGTCCCTTCCAGTACTTTCTCCTGACTTCTCTCTTTTCTGGAACAAATTCTGCCCCAAAAGGAGAAAAATGCTGACAGAGTGATAGTCACAGGGCCTGAAGGAGTGTGACTCTGCTCACTTTAAAATTTACTATCCCTGGAAAGTTTGATCAGAGTTGGACAAGCACACCCTGTTTCTAGGATTCTAGAAAAGGCTGAATTCTTTTTACAAAGTCAGAAAAAACACTGGCTTCCCACTATGACATAAGGCTCAGACAGGAAAGAGTTGAGACGCTTTGTAAAGATGCCACTGTGACTGTACTGTCCGTGAGGAAGTAAAAGAAAGTGTCTACAAAACTCCAGCTGTACAGACCGCTCTCTGGTGGGCTCAGGTCTGAAAGGGTGTGTGCAAAGGTGGATCAAGAGGTCAGGCCTGAACAGGCTTGGATTATTAGTGGTGGACAGGATAGAGCCAAAAAAAAAAAAAAAAAAAACCCACCAAAACTTCAAAAACTCAAAACAGCAAAAGTCTCTTGTAGTAAGGCTGAAGAAAGAATGTTGAAAATCAGTACCGTTGACTGATGAACTACTATGTGTCAGGTGCGATATTCATATCCAATTTGTTACTAATCACTTTATTCTCATAATCATCCTATGAGGCAGAAACCGTGATGGTTATCCTCATATTATATATAAAACAATGGATGCTTAGAAGGTCGAAATATCTTTTGGAGGCTTATGCAGATCATCTTGTAGAGGACCCAGATTTGAACCATGCTTTTGCCTTAGGGTTAAGGACACATTTGATCAATGACTTGGATGAATACAGAGAAGATGGATACAATAAAAAACTAACAACCCAATGAAAAGAGAGACCAAAAAAACATAAATAGGCATTTCCCCAAAGAAAATGTACAAATGGTTAACAGCACATGAAATAATGTTCAATATTACTAATCATTAGAGACATGTGAATCAAAATTATAATGAGATACTACTTCATACTCATCAGGATGACTTACGTAAAAGATAGTAAAAAAAAAAAAAACCCAGAAAATAAGCGTTGGTGAGGTTGTGGAGGAATTGGAACACCAGTGCATGGTTGGTGGGAATGTAAAATCATGTAGCTACTATAAAAAACAATATAGTAGTTTCTAAAAAATTAAAAATAGTAATATCTTTAGAAATATGACCTAGCAATTCCATTTCTGGGTATAAATCCAAAAGAATTGAAAGCAGGGCCTCAAAGAGATATTTGTACACCCATGTTCAAAGCAGCATTATTTTTCTGGCCAAAAGGTGAAACCCAAGGTTCCATCATAGATGAATGAATAAGCCAAAAGAAAATATATGGTATATATGCACAATTGAATATTATTCAGCCCTTAAAATAAAGGAAATTCTGATACACACTACAAGAACCTTGAAGACATTATGCTAAATTAAATAAACTAGTTGCAAAAGGACAGATACTCTATGATTCTGTCTCTATGAGGTACATAAGGAGTTAAATTCACAGTGATAGAAAGTAGAGTGGTGGTTTCAGGGGTAGGAGATAGGGGAGAATGGGGGAGTTATTGTTCAATGTGGACAGTTTTGCAAAGTGAAAAGAGTTCTGAAGATTAGTTGTACAACAATGTAAATGTATTTGACGTTACTGAACTGCACACTTAAAAATGGTTATGGTGAGGCCAGTTGTGGTGGCTCATGCCTGTAATCCTGACACCATGGAAGGGTGAAGTGGGAGGATCGCATGAACTCAGGAGTTTGAGACCAGTCTGAGCAAGAGCAAGATCCTGTCTCTACTAAAAATAGAAAAATTAGCCAAGTGTTGTGATGAGGCCTGTAGTCTCAGCTACTCAGAGGTAGCAGGATCACTTGAGCCCAGGAGTCTGAGGTTGCTGTGAGCTATGATGCCATAACACTCTACCCAAGGAGACAAATTGAGACTCTGTCTCAAAAAAAAAAAAAAACAAAAAAACAAAGGTCATAACAGTACATTCTATGTGACATTTAATTTACTTCAATTTAAATAAGTGAATAAATATTCTGTGGACATGCTGGGCATTAAAAAAGAAAAACAATAAATGAATAAATAAGCAAAGGATAATTAATTGGATGACAAATTCCTTGGTAAATAAAATCAGTATTGAAAAACTCTTGACCATTGGACTATAGACTGAGCTGACAGGAGGTACTTTACAGGGGAGACGTGACCACCTGAATGACCACTTGGTGCTTATCAGGGGTGTCTGGTTATTACAATTTCTATGAAGAAGACATGGGACGGAGGTCAGGTGCAAGGTCAACGTGAATCACCTGTGCAAGTCTCCTCAACTCCTTGTGAAGAGGCTTGATGTCCAACAGAAGCCCACCCTGGAGCCCTGTATTTACTCGGACCGCACACTTTCAGGGGACCCAAGGTAAGTGGGATCCTCCTGGGTGACAGTGAACAAGGAGGGAGATGATACTCAGTGTACGATACTGCCTTGGAAAGACCCATGGGAGATGCCCAGGCCAGGGGTGGACACAGGCAGGAGGAGAGTGTGGCTTCAAAGCAAGAGAACCTGGACCAAACACAGCCTTAATCTTCTGAGAAAACAGCCCTCAGAGAGAGACTGGGGCAACCACTTCTAGCCAAGAACCTTCTTTTCTAGACTCTATATGTTGTAAAGCCGCAGGGATGCCTGGAAAGACCGCTTATGAGAAAAGAAATAAGTAGAAAGGATAAAAATAAGTTTCCTTTGTAAATGGTCCAGTTTCATTTAGAAAAGGGTGTTGGTAACAGAGAAAGCCCCTTTAGGGAACTGAAATGGTGCCTGGAAAAGAGAGCGTCTAAGCCCGGTGTAGTCTGGGTCCTAATGGGTTTAGCTCTTTGGGCAGGGAGTGCTGGAGGGGGCCATGACTTGTTCTTGAACCCTAAGTAAGTGTTAAGGAACACACTTGCAAACAGAGCTATTAAGAACACTGATTGGCTTAATTGGGGCTTTTGAATAGCAAAACAAAACAAAAACACAAAAGGTAGGGTTAAGTAGGGGTCTTAAATCAGCGTTATCCCTGTGTGTTCCTGCTAATGGGAGCAGAGCTAAGGAGGCTTTGGGCAGGTCCCCACCCTTCTGAGACTGGGGGGTGGGGTGCTTCAGAGTCTGGCCCAGGTGGCTTCTCAGCAGGTTTAAACAGTAAGGATTTTATATTATGATAGGAGGCTTAGATTCCAGGAAGCATAACTTCCTGAAGTTTCCAAAACCGTGTTTTATTTAAAACCAGAATTTGCTAAGGATCTTCTGGCCCAAGTCTCTGCCCTAGTAAAGCCTGCTTTGTTCAGGGGAGTGACAACAGAGCCTGCAGGCCACCAGGACTCATCACACTCAGATGGGGGCCCTCCCCTGGCGGCCTCTGAAGCAGAGCCCACACACTGACCTCCTATTCCCTGCAGCTCTGTTTTCTCAAAAGTAAGGCAGCAAACAAAGCAAATCAGAACCAACACTGTCAGGGGCCCAGGATACCAGGGTGCCCTGTCTACTGGGAGGGGGATGTAAGTGGCTTCCCCACAGGTGCCCATCAGTCCTTTGGGAGAAGTGGGAGTGGCTGATCCCTAACCATGCCGGGAAGGGTTCAGAGAGAGCAGGCATGGGTCTTGGGGGGCCTCTCCTGTGGAGTGGCAGAGCAGCTGCATGAGATGACCAGAGAGAACTGGTTCAAATGCAGAATCTGGGTCTTGCAGGCCCTCTGAACAGGACCCTTGAGTAGTGTGGCTGGGAACCCAGGTTTTTGACAAACCTTCAGCGGATTTGTGCACTCAAGTTAGAGACCGTCCTCTGGGTGACAGCCCTGCTGACGGGGTCAGAGGGTGACGGGATGAATCGATCTTATTGACTTTTAGAACTGACGGGGTCGTGGAGACCAGCCCAGCTCTCCAGGCCTGGCGGCAGGGTGTTGGACATTCACTCCCTGTTTTGGAGTCCATTTCCCTCATTCTCCTGGTTGTATCTCAGGACTCAGAGTGGGCCACACAGAGTCTCTGTCCTCAGGGAGCCACTGTTCCAGATGGTGATGATGCCCTAAATTCAAATGACACTAGACGTAGAAACGCTGCCACATTACAACAGCCCGCGATTCTACCAGCCTTTTGTTGGCTGTATTCTTGTTACACTCATTTACAGATGAGAGAACAAGCACAGAGACGCCAGGGGCTTGTCAGAATTCTCAAAGCCTGTGGGGGAGCAGATCATTCAAGGCAGTGTCTTCTGCCACCCAGACAACCCCGGGGAGACTTCCTGGGCCTCATGTCAGTAGAGCAGTGTTTCTCTACTGGGGCACTTTTGTCCCCCAGGGGACACTTGGCAATGCCTGGAGACACATTTGGTGACCACAACTGGGGGGTGCTACTGGCATCTAGTGGGTAGAGGGAGGGGATGCAGCTAAACGTCCTATGAAACACAAAGCCAAGAATTATCCACCTAAAATGTCAACGGTGCCATGGTTGAGAACAGAGGGAGGGCAGGTAGGTGTTATTTAACATACTGGCTTGGCTGTTTCTTACGTGCACTGTGGAAAACGAGCATGCTTTTCACTTTACAGAAGGGAAAATTGAGGCTAACGAGTACCTAATGTCCAAGGTCCCATAGCTAGAGCCAGGTAGAGCTGGGATTTAAACAGGCAGCTGTCCAGCTCCAAGTCACCGTGGTTTTGCTTCAGAGACACCTGGTCATCTTGCAGCCAGCAGACTGTGGTCAGGATGGAGAGGAGGTGGCCTATGAAGCTGACAGGCTGAGCACTGGCTGAAGTAGCCTGAAGAAATACCACACACCCAGCCACAGCAGAATTTTGGGTGCTGCCCAGTGCCAGGTGGCCCAGCCTCCCAGCTGCCAAAGTGCCTTATTTCCCACTAAGGAAACTCCCTTGAAACTCATTTTGTGTTGTTGTGTTTTGATTCCTTTGCAGGAGTCTGTCCCCAGCCTGGCATTAGAATAAAGACTGAAGCTGGTGTATGCCTCTTCTATCCAAGGGGGTCTCCAGGTGTCTTGTGTGACAGCCACAGCTGCTCTCCCTGCAGCCACCAACCAGCCCCTATGCCGAGGGCCCATGGAGCCTTCCCACCATCCAACACAATCAGTCCTGGTCACAGGGCTTATGTGGGCTCGCCTCTCCGGCAGGCCTCTTCTTCTCCCAGGCACAGCTGGGACAGCAGTGGGGAGGGTGGGACAGCAGAGATTTCTTCCTCCTGATTCAGAAATAATGGATTCCTACAGCAAAGTCACTTGTAGTGACGATTCCGTAGCACCTGCTCATCCGTGACTGTGGAGGGTTTATTCACATGCAGACATTTACTGAGATCTGCTGGGAGCTGGGCCCAGCACCTACTGGGTGGGGTGTGTTTCTGAAAGTCACTGCTGATTTCCCTGGGAAGGCAAATGTGGACCTCGCTGACACAGCAGGTGACAAAGTCAGGAACAGAGAGGAGGGGAGGACAGAGGGAGCAGGGTCTGCACTTTACATGCCTGAGGGCTCTCCTGGTTTCTCTCCAAAGGCTCAGGGGTTCCCCCCCCCCACCACCACCCCACTGCAGCCCCTTTGAGTCTCACCCTCCCCTCCCCTGCCCAGGGAGGGGCACCACTTCCCCGACTCCCTGCCCTGCTCCCAGAGCAGCCTTCCCTAAGCCTCAGAAGCAGGGGTGTTCCAGGAGGAAAGCAGGCCTGTGCTGGGGAGGAAGAAAGAGGCATTAAAATGGCCCAGTGGGCAGGAGAGATGGGCAGAAACGTGGCCCATTTGCCCAGGGAGGGCTGGGGGGTCTGTGTTCCTCAGCCTGGCATAGCAGGGGCTCAAGTGCCAGCAAGGTCAGTGTGAAACACCACAACTGCCATCCTTGTTTAAACTTCTTCCCTTTATGATAAGTCCTCAGCCTGAGAAGCAGAGCCACTGGCAGTGCAAAGAACAAAGAACTCACTGCAGGATGCAACCCCAGGGGCAGGCTTGTTTCTTCAGAGTCAGCGGGTTGTGAGCTTGATGTCCCAGGGCCAGTGACAGGGCTGGAGGGATGAAGGGAGGGCAGGTGCTAGAGCTTTCCTAGCCGTCAGTACCTGGGAGGTCTTCCTGCAGGAGGAGGGCTCTCTTCCCTAGAAGTTGCACTCACACCTGGCCGGGGTTGGGGGCAGCTGAAGGACAGGGTCCCAGGGGAAGTGGAGACACAGACTGAAATAACCCAGATGTAACCTGGCAGAGGTGCCAGGGGTGCCCAGAGCACTTGGCCGGCAGGAGCTGCACCTGCGTGAACCCTCCAGAACAAGCATGGCGGGGCTCCCCCATGCCTCACCTGTCCAAATTTCCCCAGCCACGCTGGAAAGGGACCTGGCAGCCATTATTCAGCTTAGCCAAGCTGACACATTGCAAAATCACCAGATATGATTTTTAGTCCAGCTACAGTTTTGTTCGGTTTGGTTTTACATTTTAGGCTTTTGATTAGGGGTGTGTTGTGTGTGGACTCTCCTTGAATTTGAACACACCTCTGCTTTTCTCAACTGCATTCCTTTGAGGATCTGTTGAAATTCTAGCAAGAAATGCAACACAATCGCAGGAAATCTGCCGGAAGAGAGTGTGGGGAGTGTGCGTGCGTGTTTCAGGCTGTGTGTGTCTGTGGCGCTGCTCCACACCCACTTCCCGCTGGCTCTGGGGTGAGAAGAGAGAGGACAGGGCAGCGGCCACAGCAGAACATTCCAGGCTGGGAGGCCAGCATCCTTTCCCCACAAACCAGACACAGATTTCAATCAATTCAATCAATGGGCAGTGTTTGCTGGCCAGAAAAATAGCCCAGAGGCTGCTGATCAGCGGCTCTAAGATGGATGACCAGTAGCCCTTGAGGCCTCAGAGGTCAAAGATGACTATCACCTTAAAATGTAATCTATGCGGGCCCCAGTCCCGTTGTTAGCCGCAGCCTGGCCGATGGCCTTCGGGAATCACTGGCCTTGCGGTCTGTCCGTCCATCCTCCCCAGCCCTGGCCTGGGGTGTCTATCTTGCCAGGCAGGAGCAGCACATTACTTCACCCACCTCTGCTCCCTCCATGGCATCCTGGAGGCGGGGCTGCTGTTTTGCTTCTAGACGCACTGCCCCTTTACACGAACCCAATTGGTTGTGGGGAGAAAGGATGGCGGGGGCAACCCTCCGTCCCCAGTCAATGTCCTCCATGCCACATTGTCAGTGCCTCCTCCCCCACAGCCAGGGGCTCTCCCCTCGCCCTTCCCTCCCTCCTCCGTGAACAATGACCTCCTACTTCTTCACCCAGAGGGTCTCTCCTGGCCTTGCTGCTCCAGACCTCCCTGCTCCAGAATGCATAGCACCCTGGAGCCTCCCCAGGACTGCACCAGTGCCCCCCTCCACCATGTCTAATGAAAACCAGCTTCTCCTTCCCGTCTCTGGGGTCCTGGTCTCGTTAATTTTTATCGTCTTCTCGGCTGCATTCGGCAGACCTAAGGATGAGAAGTGCCTGATGAGCCCTTCCTGGAGCTGCGCCCTCTCCTAGGAAGGCTCGTCTCCCTCCCTGTCCACTGTTGCTGACTGTGGACTCGGGAGCGGGATCTGTCTGCTGGTTATCAGTTCCCTCTCACAAATCATCCCTGTTCGGCTATTTAATGGTTGATGTGACACCGGAAGAGGCAGTATTTCCCAAAAGTCAGGAAGCAAATAAATCATTACAGTTTAAAAATGAATCTATTTATTGATCTCCTTCTTTTGCACTATTGATGCTAATTGTTTTTTCATGGTGTATGCATATGGGATTCATCAAAATGAATCCTTAACGAATTTCCAAACACAAAAATGATAGCAGGATAATAGATATGCCGAATCATTCTACCATTCCTCAGGGGCCTTCTGCTTCACAGAGCCCTGGGAGACAATGGGGAATCATTGATGCTGCTGCCGACCACAATAGACCAGTGAGTGGACCTTACCACCAGCTGCGTTGTGTGAGCATCTACTGTGTGCCAGGCTCTGAGCTGGGCTGTTTGCAAACACTGTCAATGAACCTTCATGACAGTCTCAAGTTTTATCATTCCTTCCTCTTGGCCACTCTCCATGCTGAGCTCCATCACAGCAGGTTCCTTCCAGGGGACGCGACCACTCTTTCTGCCTGTCCCATTCAGAGTAAACTTTGAGCCTTCCTGCAAGATGAGGCCATGTCACAGCAGACATCTCACCCCTGGGGTTGGTCTGTCCCCTCTTGACCATCAAACTACACAATGAGATAGGAAGACAGAGCCTCTTGGGCAGGAAGTAAGGGCAGTCCCAGCTGTGTAATCTGAAGTCTATTGCAAGTGGCCCTTTCCATGGAAACATCTTGGCACCATGGTCACCATCCATGCACACTATGGTGCCTGAGCCTCAACCGTTCAGAGGAACAAAGGAAGGATGGGGGAGACACACAGGCTGTACATCTCTAGCCAGGGCACAGTGTGCTGGCCTGGAGGCCCAGCAGACAATATGTGTCTGTCCAAAGGGAAAGGGACTCCCCTGGAATTGCCAATATGGCACCTGTCGACTCTCTCCTGGCCTCCCTGCCCCAGGTCAGGAGAACTTGACCTCACTATCCTTCTTACAGAGTGTTCCAGGGAGCCATGACCAAGCATTCAGAACCTTCCATCCCTGTCCAGACCTTTAAGGTAAGAAGAGCAAGAATTACAACAAATTTATAAGCAGGAAATCACCACTTTGTGAAATAACCACCATTATGATTATTACAGGCAAAAATAATCAATGGCTGCTAAAATTAGAGGACCAAAGTACAATGGAAAACAGTGTCTTTGCATAGTCTCAACACATCTCTCAACAAAATACTAATTACAAAGGAGAAAAATCATAGTTTACATAGTTTACAGTTGAGAAAATTGGCAGACACCACCTTAATCATGTGATCAAGGGAGGGACACATGGCCACCGTGTATCTTCTGATGCCCTGCCCGGGAAGGACCCAGCGTCACTGTGGGTCTTCTGATGAAAATGCACAAGTGGGACAGTCTACACAATCAACCAACCTGTGCTCTCCAAAAGTGCCAAGGTCATGAAAAGGAAGACTGTCGGAGAGTCAGAATGAGAAGCTGTGGGATCCTGGCTTGGATTCTGGACCAGAAAAGAAACATTCAGTAGAATTCAAGGTCTGTAGCTTAGTTTAATAGTATTGTTGAATGTTAATTGACTGGTTTTGATTCCTGAGCTAAGACTCTGTCAGGTGTTAACATTTGGGATGCTGAGTAAGGGCACATGGGAATTCTTACAATGTGTTTGTAAGTATGAAATCATTTCAAAGTAAAGAATTTTAAGAAAACTTTACAATTTTCTGGATGCTTTCATATTACTGATTTTAGTTTATCCTAATTATAGCTACTCAAGTGGGTGAGGACACCTGGGGGACTAAGTAAGGAAAGCAAACGTCTCTAAGATCACTAGCAGAGATGACCTGAGACTTGAATCTGAATCTCATGTTTCCAAATCTTATTTGCCTTTCTAATTAAGATGGACAGGTTTTAAAAAAAATTCAAATGTTGTAAGCTCTTTTAAAACAAGCCAGTAACTTCTTGAGAGACTTGGGCATAATTGGGGTGTGGTTAACTTCTGCTTTGAGGGCACTGTGGCTCCACCTGCCCTCCACCCACCCAGGACCCCATGGGCACACACAGCATCTTCAACCATCAGAGCTACACCCTGAAAGGCTCTATTTCATTAGTGATTCCACCCCCTAAGACTGGACAGGACCTCTTTCTACCACAAATACAGCAAACAGTGCAAAAAAAAAAGAATGCCCACAATGCTCTTTGCCAGCCAGGAGTTCAATTCAGAAACTGTGAATCCATTCAGTGCTGGTTCCAAATGGGTTAACTTCAGCTTCCAATGTAGAAAAAGACTGTTGAGAAATAGAGTGATGAACTCAGAGTGAGAAGACATAGGTTGTGATCCCAGATTTTGGGGGAGTTTTAGTCCTTTTCCCAGTATTGGTTTAACTTATGCCTACTGTCCTGGTGTGTTTATTAATGATTCTGACTTTAACTCAGAAATGTCCCAGTTAGGACAAGAAACTATATTGTCACCATGTGTGGCGATTATCTAGTGGAACCTCTTTGTTTTTCAAGGAAAGACAAGAAGGCCCAGAGAGGTAGAGTAACTGGCCCAAGGCCACACAGCCCTTAAGCACCAGTCTCCAGTACTCCAGCTGCAGTACTATTCCTGGGGAGACCAGTGTTAAGCAGTTTGGTTGGGGTTTGGTGGTGGTGTCTTCCCACCCAGCTCTCAGTTTCCCCCTTGCTGCTTCCTCTGGTGTTTGGTCTCACTCCTTGCAATGGAAGGAGTTGCTCCCTCTTTGTCACTTCCCTCTGGGATGGCAGCGGTGACCTCCTGATTGATCTCCCAGGCTCATTCTTATTCCTCTTAATCTCATGTGTCAGCTGATGGTTTCTTCAGAGCACAAACTCATCATGTCCCCAGCACACCCCAGAAGTCCCTGCCGGCTAACTAGCTAGCTAAGTAGCACACCCCAGCAGTCCCTGCCAGCCAACCTGACGCCTCTTCCAAACCACTCCTCTACACCCACACCTCCTCTGCTCCCGCTGTGCTCACTCTGGTTGTTCTTCTTCAGCAGGGCCACAGTCCTTCCTGGCACAAGAACTTGCACATGCTTTTCCCCTTGACCTGAAACATCCTTCACTGTTTCCCCCTTTGCTTATAGCTATGGCTTCCTGGCTGTCCCACCCACTTGCACAGAAGCTCAATTTGGGCAGGAACTGGGTCTGTTTGGGTTCACAGTTGCATCCCTGGTGCCTCCTGAAGGCCAAGCACCAAGGATCATCACACAGATGTGATGAGTCAGAGTACTCCTGTCATCCTGATGCTCTGATTCTGGGGTTAAGAAAACCACTCATGCTGCCCAGGCCCCAGCAATACCGAGTTTTCCCCAAATCTGATTCCTCAAGACCTTTGTCAATGATGTGAAAAAACATGTAACTAGAAAGAGTAACTCACAGAATATGTTTTATGTCAAATGAAACATTCTGAATTCCACATCTCAACATCCTGCCTTCAACTTTCAGTGGTTCTCAGCCTGCTTTTGTCATTATAACCTACCATGCTGGTGGAACCAGTCATCCTGCCAAGGCTCTCAGACAAAACCCAAAGCAAACCACAGGATAAAACCAGGCTGGCCTTCTTGATATCAGCTCTTCAAACCCCTTCACCATACTGATGGGAAAACTGAGCTCCCAGACAGGGTCCTAGATTGTCCTGAGGATCAGGGCTTGAGCTCCAGGCCTCCTGCCTGCCAACCTTGATGCCCACCTTTGGGGTATTTTGTGGAGAGCAGCATTGACCTGCACACCCCAGTGCCAGAGCCAGAGCCTCGGGCTTCCTCCTTAAGGAGCATGTAGGTGATGGTTCCCATCTTGGGCCCAACCTGGTGCCCAGGAAACTATCAACACCTGTGAGATTCCACACAGACTCCAGTGAAGTGCTACTCCGACCTGAGGTGGACACAGATCATCCTGAGAGCTTATCCAATTACAGGTGGTGACCCAGGAGGTCTGGAGTGGAGCCCAAGAGTCTGCATTTCTAACCAGCCCCCAGAGATGGTTGCCGCTGCTGCTGGTACCAAACCACACTCCAGGTTGGGGCTCAGTCTCTGGTATGGGCTAAAAGTTTGTGTCCCCCTGAATACAGACGTTAGAACCTAATTACCAATGCCATAGGTTTAGGAGGTGAGACCACTGGAGGTGATTGGGTCCGGAAGGCAGAGCCCTCATAAATGAGATTAGCGCCCTTATAAAGGAGATACCAGAGAGCTCCCTCACCCCTTCCACTTTGTGAGGACACAAGGAGATGGTGCCTTCACCAAACAGCATATCTACTAGCGCTGTGGTCGGGGGCTTCCCAGCTTCCAGAACCACAAAAAGAAATTTTCCTTGTTTAATCAGCCACCCAACCAGGACAGACTAAAACTACCATCTTTCCCCATAAAGGGTAAGATAGTACATACATCGTGTGCCCCCAAAATGAAATGTACATCCAATTTCAGAAGGAAAAAAAAACCATATTAAACATGTAATACTCAAGTCACATTTGATTTCTGCCATTACGAGAGGTGCTCCAGGTGACTTGTATTCATCTTTTGTTGTTGGTATATGTTGAGCATTACAATTTCAATTACAGTTTTTTCCTTTCTTAAAATGTATATACCTTTTTTGGCTCCCTCTGTAGTTTAGGCTTTGTGGGTACAGAGGCAAAATGGAAAATATTACATCTGTATTTATATAACAAGAGAGAAAACAAACTTCCACAATTTTTTTCTGGACGAAATTCAAAACACAACAAAAATTTAACACCATTTGATTTGTAATGTAGGTGTACTAACGAAAAGACTGGCACTCCCTTTTTAGGAGGAATGACAGTAACGACTTCAGTAAGGGGAGAATCATTCTAAGCAGGTTTCCAGCCCGCATGCTATATTTTATAAAGAGAAAGAAATATAAATCCCAGGAAATGAAACACAATCAGAATTGTTTTAAGTGTAAATCTGAACTGGCAATGAAGGTTAGCCTTTGTTTTTAAGAAACAGGTTCAACGAAACAGGTCCAACGTGAGAGTGTAGCTTTATATTTTGGTAGTGTATGATGCCCCACGATCATATCAATGTACACGGCTATGATTTAATAAAAATAAATAAATAAATAAATAAATAAATAAATAAATAAATATATTTTGGGGCCAGGTTTTTAACCAATACATTTGAAGTAATCTGGCCTGCCGCCCACCCCGTGGTTGTGATGTGGGGGGCAGTGTCGGGAGGGTGCCACACACAGTTTGCACAGGTGGCTCTCACTCGGGTTCTGTTCCTGATCCAGGCACTGCAAGGTGTAAATTGAATGTGATTTCCCCACAGCAGCAACATTATGACGAGGGACGATGGACTGGGAATTCACCGTGGGAGGACGCCACAGGTGAAGGGAACAGCAGGAGAGAAAGACTCGCGGTGTGAACCTGGATGGAACGTGAGCAGTCTGGGTTGGCAGCTGCTGCTGGCTGCCTGTCTCTCCCTCCTTGACACAAACTCATTAACTCTCCCAGCTGCCTCTTAACCATCCCTAGTGGCCCAGTGTCTACTGTGGCCTCTATCGTTTGAGTTCTCAGAATCTCTTGATTAGACTTGCAGCCATGTCCTCCCTGGCCTCCCTGGCCCAATTCTCTCCATTTTTAAACCTTATCTACCCTACCACTGGGTTTAGCCAAGACATGGGATCCTTGCTGCCCTTAAAATCCTTGAGAACTCCCAGACCTCACAAGCATGGAATCATTTCCTGCCGTGTCACACCATACACTGCCCAGTGTGTTTTCAAGCATTGGCTGTACGTGGCTTAACCAGTGGGGAAGTTGATTATATCCTATAACAAGGAGATAGGGGTGGATGCAGAGGCAGCTTCTCTAGAAGCCCCTGGTGTCACCCCAATGAGCTGGCTTTAGCCCGGGGGGTTCCAGCAGGGGCCCAAGACAGTTGTGTGGTTCCAGGTATCCAGACTCACACAAATATGCCCACAGATAGGAACTTCTGCTTGAATGTGTCATGTTGTCAGGAAGGAAAACCTTCCCTCTCCTATCACTGGCCAGAATGACACAGAAGGCCTGACTGACACTGTGGGGGCACTGAATCAGTGCTGTTGGCATAAATTAATCAAGCAGCAACCCCCACCACTGATGAGAGACTCCAGCCTGAGCACAGCCAGACGGTGTGAAGAAGACAACTGAACCCAGGCCTGGAGGATCAGGGAATAAAGGCGAAAGTGGCCCCGGGGGGTGATTGCCTCCAGTTGCCTTCCTGGGAAACACTGTCCATTTCACAGCTCCACCCCTTCATTCAGTCCTCTCTCCCTTGGTCGGAATGCTCTTTCACCCGAGGCACCTCCTACTCATCTTCAGGATCCAGCCTCAGTGACCGTGTTGGGACACTCCACATGGCAGAGAACCGTGGGAAGCCTGAAGGAGCCCAGGGCTCCAGCCAACAGCCAGCAAGCCAGAGAGAAGAGGCCCTCCATCTATAAGGAATGGACTTCTGCCAGGGACAACGTGATCGCACAAGCCAGTGCTCGCACACACAAGCCCCAGGCCAGACCACTGCCCCGCACAGCACCTTGATGGCAGCCTGTGAGAAACCCGCAGTGAAGGCTCCAGCCCAGCAGAGCTGCTGCGTCATACGTGTGTGTCGTTTTCAACCACTCGGTATGTGTGGATATTCGTACACAGAATAGATAATTCACAGACCCTTCCCCAGTCCATTCTCCACGCGGCAGTATTTTCTACCTTCCTCTTCTTGCACCTGTGACTTCCCACTTTAGAGCTGTAATGGCTTCTGGGTCCCCTAAACCTTTACACCCTGGATCATTGCCTATGAGGTTCCACACCAGTGTTATTCAACCTTTTTTATCTCATGGCACACTTGAACCTATAGTTAAATATCCACGGCACACTTAAATTATGTGGATTGAAAAAAAAGAATACACTTAGTGTGCTTCAAATTTCTTTCAAAAATAATTTAATTAATGATCTTTAAAAATTTTCATGGCACACCAGTTGAAAGTCACCATTCTATACCATCTGGACACCCCGTCCTTGTGGCAATGCCTGGCTCCCAACTACAGTGGCTCTCCTGTGCCCCAGGGACCTCCCATGTGCTATTAGCTCATCTAGAAGCCCTTTCCTCTCCCCACTGCTCTGCAGGTGTCCGGCTTCTTCTGTCTCTACAGACACCTCCCCTAGACCTTGCCCACCCAACCCTGGTCAACAGGTCTCAGCCCTCTCCTCGTCCCTTCCTTGCTTGTGTTATAATTTGTGGCTGGTTTAGCCCTGTCCAAGCTCACTGGGCTGTACACCTGTCCTACAGGGACAGGCATGGCAGTTGGGGTTACATTCCCCACTATAACCCCAGCACCTCGTTCTCTGCTTGACCCGTGGTAGATGTTCACTAGATATTTACCAAACAGGAATCTGCTGGAATGTGCACGTTCCTATGAATGTTTGTCTCACCTCACTCCACACCCAGAGGAGACATTCCCAGGGTTGAACACTTGTCCCCTTCTCTTCTGTAGTCCCATTCCATGGCTCAGGCTCCCATCACAATGCTGTCAATAAAGGCTCTGGATTCAGGAGCTGGCAGAGAAAAACAAGGCGAGTTGGGGTCACTGGGACTCAGGTGGCTGGGATTCAGGGAGGCCACTCAGAACTTGGTGTCAACGGATACTCTGGAGGCAGAGGTGAGGGTGGGGCAGCACAACCTGGAGCACGGCTCTAAGCCACACCATCACGAGGTGGCAGTGAGCAAGTGTGCACAACGTCTGCAGTGGGTTCTGCAACACACAACACAGCAGCAAGGTACCATGTGAGTGCCCAGGCTGTATTAATTTAGTCCTCCCTAGAAATGCCTGGAAAATAATAGGCATTCAATAAGTCATTGTGGAGGAAATAGATGAAGATTGAATTTTGAGGTCCTTGGTGTTTTATTGAGGTCAATATGCGTATAAAGCATGTCTCTTCAGCTATTATAAAACTGGCCGTGGCGATATTGTCCATTGATAGAGAGGAAAGAGCACTTTGAATGTTAGTCCTGCTCCCTGGCTGTGCCAGCTGTTGACCTTAGGCCAGCCACCTAACCTTGCGTCCAGGAGTTTGAGGTTGCCGTGAGATATGACGACATAGGCTAACTCACGGGATCTTTGAGAAACTTAAACGCAATCACACATGTCAAAAGCTTTACAGGGTGTCAAAGCACACTTGGACCCTCAAAGAAAGAAAAAAGACCTAAGATGTGTTTATCATGAAGCCATAACCGGGGACAAACTGCAGCGCCAAAGTTAAGGCTAAGGGATCTGAGTGAGCATGGTGGTGGATTCTGGTTTGCTGAAGAAAGTTCCAGCATATTCCAGTATTTTCTGGAGCAAGATCATCTGAGATAGGGGAGCTAAAGCTTTGTAAACCCAGTTTGTGGCGGTGGGGATTGCAGTGGCAGGGGGTGCCAAGTGAAGAAAATATGTTTTGTAATATTTCTGTTCAAGTCTCTTGGAAAACAAACCCTAAAAATTTGACTTGTAATTCCATTTTTAAATCTTAAGTTTCAGGCTGGGTGAGGTGTCGCGCTTCTGTAATTGTAGCACTCTGGGAGGCCTCGGCGGGAAGATCAGTTGAGGCCAGGAGTTCAAGAGCAGCCTGAGCAAAGCCAGACCCGTCTCTACTAAAAAAGGAAAAATTAGCCAGGCACAGTGGTGCACACCTGTAGTTCCAGCTACTCAGGAGACTGAGGCAGGAGGATGGCTTGCGTCCAGGAGTTTGAGGTTGCTGTGAGACAGGACGACACTACTACGGTCTAGCCAAGGTGAAAGAGTGAGACCCCATCTCAAAAACAAAAACAAAGAAATCCTTACATTTCAGGAGTGTGTTTTATATGTATCAGTGACTCTTAATGTACTAAATAAAACGCCCCTCTGGAGAAGAAAGAGTAGCCAAAGGAGGAGAGGGTCCCAGCAACAGCACCTGGAGAAGAGGCCTGAGAGAGGTGGCGTCTGCGCAGGAAGGAGGCAGCAGCGGCACCAGAGGCTCCTGCACGTTCAACGAACACGAGGGCCAAATGCTGTGAATCAAATTCTACTTCCCCCAAATATCCACTTCATAAGAGAAAAAACCTGGTTCCCGAGTTACGATATAATCACTCCGTGGAATGTAGCATGTTTTAAAACTCACATTTTAACTCAAATTATTTCATGGTAAAAGAGTCTTATTATTATTCACAACTGAGAATTAACAAAATTCCAGTCCTTTTAAAATTGGGCACAGCAGCCCTAACTACAAAGGGAGCAAATAATGGCTCACAGGAACCAAACCCCTCTTCTGTTCTGCCACACCTCTGTCTACCTCTAACGAAGGCAGCAGGACAGCCCCCCATGGTTTCCTCCTCACCTGTCACACGATGGTCACCAGGAGAGCAGAGAAGGCTGGCCTTGACGGCAGAGTCTGAGTTCATACATTAGATTTCATTTCATTAGCTGTGACGTCTTGGTGACTTATCTATGTGACCTGCAAGTTTTTCATTTGCAAAAGGAAGATGATTCTGGCTTTTAGGATGAAGCATTAAGAAGCATAACAAATGCATCTAGTACTGCATAGAGTCTGACACAAAACATGTGCTCAGGAATATCACTTCCCTTCTGGCTTTCCTCTTCACTTCTTAAAAGTGAGCAGGTTGATCTGGGTGAAGAAAGAGAGAGAAAAAAAAAAAAAACCACACACAGGAAAAGAATGAATGGAAAAGTATGTTTTCCTATAACAGGGAAGCAGGAAAGTAAGACCTGAGAAATAATTATCTAATACCCGAAGAGGACAAGATTAGCTGGTACAGTTAATACTGGTTGGATGTTTACAAGGTGCCAGACATGGTCTAAGCACTCTACCAGCTCCCCAGCTGCCCGCTGGCCAAAGAGCATTATCCTTATTACAAAACCATGAGATAGGCAGGTGTGATTATTGTTCCCGTTTTGCAGAAGAGGAAACTGTGGTACAAATGAAATTGTTTGGCTAACAAGTGGCAGAGCTGGATTTGAACCCAGGCAGGTTCATGTCTTGGGACAGAGACTCTGAGACAGATTTCTAGAAGGAGGTGTACTGGACAGTGCTTCTGGGACCAACAGCTACATAAAGTTAGCAGAACTGGGGAGGAGGAGAGGTTGGGCTGTGTCGCAATGGCAACAGACTCTCCTGCAAGACCCTCTGGGTGCTGGGAAGCTAGGAAGCTGGGATAGCCTTTTAGGAGATGTCCCCTGCTGAGGCAAGAAGGGTTAGGTCTTTATGTCCCCATGGTCCGTTATTGGATGCAGCTGTCATTAGGGAGGAGAGCATGGCCGTGGGGAGAGACGTTCTCTCCGGCTCCAAGCAATTCCCGGAGAAGGACTCAGCTGGGAGGTGGCAGGACCTGGGGGATAAGTGTGCACCACGATGTCCACTGTGGTCACCCTTTGCACGACTTGCTTTGAAGAAAGTCCGGAAACAGCTATCCCAGGATTCTGGGGGAAACAATAGAAATATTCACGGAACCAAGTACAACGCATGGTGTTGCAGCCAGTCTCAAAGCCAGCACTGGTAACTCCCCTCCTCCTGGAGAGAAGTTCTGCTGAGCTGCACAGCTTACTGTTGGGCTAACCCGGAGCCTCATCCCCGAGGGCTCTGAGCTCCTGATAACCATGCCATTGGTGGCTACAAACCAAGTGAGGGGTTTGGCTTTTTACTGGGATGGCTGCCTTCAGCCTCTTGTTACCCATTTTTCATTTCTTTAGGTTATATAGAAGGACGATGCCCTCATTGGCTGCCCTCCCATCTCCGAAGACCTCTGTGCGTCAGGCCCCTGTGGCTTCTACTCCAACCTTGCTGCTCATTCCGGTAATTGCACCCATTTGGTCTCCATCATTCTGATTGTTACTTGGGGGCCCAGTTCTGTGATGGCATCTCCTCCCCTCAACTCCGGCTTACAGGGTTGCCCGTGCCCTTCCAGCACCTTCCCTATCTCTTGGGAGACAGAATGCCCCCCAGCCTCTCGCAGAGACATGTGGTGCGTTTTCTGGCCTTACCTGGCATATCCACCTCAGCAGTCCTGTCACTCTGAGCTTTTGGGCTCTTTTCTCCTCCTGCCACCATGGCTGTGGTGGCATTTCTCCTGACTAGTATTGGCCACTGTTTTCTCCAAGCTGAGCCACTTACTAGCAGCAGGCCAGACCTTGTCCCTGAGTCCTCGCCAGGATGCCAAATGCCCATCAATGCCCTCTGTCTTGTCTCACTTCATAGCCTCCCTTTGCCCAGCACCCTCAGAATCCAGCACTATAATTCTCGCAGTTCCAGCAGGTGCCTGTGGTGAGGCTCTACAGCTCCTTCAGGACACAGTTCTCCCCCTTCCCCCCCCTCCCCCCCACAGGCCCAGCCTTGGGCAGCCAGCTCCAGTTGTGACTTAGCCTGAGTTACTGGGAGAGGAGGTGGGGCCTGCATCGTCTTGCCGGGAGAAGCCTCTGCGTTACCCTCAAGCAAAGGGGGGAGCACCAGCTTCTAACAGGGAGGAGCTGGCCTCTTAGGCAGGCCCAGGGAGGGCCCCCCAGAATCTGGGAACTCAGGATTGTTCAAGTGCATCGACTCAGATAGCCCTATCCATCTCAACCCAGGCTCCAATCTGGGGCAGGAACCTTCAGAGGCCAGGAGTCCAACCTGCCCATGGGAGTCCCAGGCTGGGCCCTGCTAGTCTCTGCTGTAGAGACGAGGCTCTCTTTAGATGTTGCCAAAGAGTCTCTTCGGTGGTCACGTTTGGTCTGAAAATCATTAATCAGCCTCAACTTTTTGTTGTCTTTTCCCGGTGCCCCCAGTCGCAGCTGTCCAAGTTCTCTGTCCCTATTTCTGTTCCCCTCACTTCTCAGGTGCCTGCCAGGCTGTGCCCTGCCACACAGCATCCCCTTCCACACTCTGCTGTCCAGGCCTCCTCCAGGGAAGCTTTAGTAACTGCATGCCAGGGACTGTCCCTGACCCCAGCGATGGACTCCTCCTTGCCAGGGGCTGTCCCTGATCCCAACGATGGGCTCCTCCTTGCCAGGGGCTGTCCCTGACCCCAGCGATGGGCTCCTCCTTGCCATGGGGCAATAGGTGACCTCCTTCCCAAATCCCATTTTAGAATCTGTTTCCTGGGACCACTCTGGGTACCACCAGTCGTAGGTGGGGGTCTCTGGGGTGGAATCTGGGAGGGATACACCTGCATATGGGTAGTTTTTGGAGCAGAGTGCTGAGGATCCATGTCTGCCAGCCAGTGCAGCAGGGCTGAGCAGAGGGCGGGGGGTGGGGGTTATTCTGGAGTAGGGAACTCTGAACAGCCTTGGTGTGGTGTTCCCGTGTTCTGGGCAGTTCTGAAATAGAGCTTGGGGTGGGTCTTTATACCTCTTCCCTGACCCACCACTGCAAGTGGCTGCCTCTAGGAAAGGGAACCAGGCCCTGAGCGAGACAATTCTTTTTTGCCAGGGGGCAGCTGGTGAGTTGGTAGGTGCCAGCACTCCCCAGAAGCCTGGGGAATAAACACTTCAATCCTGGGGTGGGAGGAGGATCCTTGCAGTGCACCCCGCCAGGCATCTAAGGCACCCTGCTGGGTGCATGCTGGGATTCAGAACATGAAGGATGGATAACTTATTCTTAAAACAAAAAGATTTTTTTTTTTTTTAAAGAAAATGAAACATGAAAATGTACTAAAAGTCAGCGAAATCTTTTATTAGGGATTTTACCTTTTAGATTTCAAGTGTCCTTCGGCACAGGAGTAAGAGCTGTGAGGGAAGAGCCATGTGGATTGTTGGTAATATCTACTAATGTCCTTCAAGTTGCAGCTCTGAAGTAGTTTATGCCCATTCTGATTGTGTACAACTTTGGATTTCCACTAATTCCTACAATACACTCAACACCCTCCTAATTAATTATAATTTATTCTTCAATGCCAGCCCAAATGCTTTCTCTCCTGGAAGCTGAACTTGACACTCACACCCAAGGGTGACTTTGGATACTCAGGACTCCTTTGTCCTTCTGAGCTTTTCTGGAAGGTATGGGCACCATTGTCTTCTTAGTTTTCTTATCTGTAGGAAAGAAAAGAATCTACATCCATTTGACGGAGGTATTTATTCACATAATGAATAGACCTAATTTTGCTGGTTACCTATAGAGTGAATTGTTTACCTTCTTCTTAGAGGTACATAAACCTCTCACTTAGAAGGGCACTAATTAGAATACCTTTATAAGTAATTTGCTTAAAGGGATTTGGGAAACTAGAAACAATTTAAGTTCTAAATTAGGGTACACGAACTCTCTTCTCATGCAACTGATTGAACCAGATGGTCTAAGGTTCACAATGCCATCACGGCAGAATCAACATGAATTTCAAAGCCAAATTGGGATGTTAGCACAAAATGAGGTAATTGCTCAAAAAAGAATTCATATCTAAAAAGATATACAGAAGCAAGAAACATGAATTTCAAAACCAAATTGGGATGTTAGCACAAAATGATGTAACCACTCAAAAAAGAATTTTGATCCAAAAAGATACACAGAAGCAAGAAATAGGAGCACCTTTTGGGGATTAAATATTCATGAAGCTGCCTCTAAAAATTTAAGGTTTGATTGAAGAGGGATGATAATCTGGGAACACACAATTGTGAGCTTGGTTCATTTAAATGACAATTACAGAGCACAAACCTCTCTGTAGTCTTTTTTTTTTCCTTGCTGTATAAACAGCAAAAAAGAACATCTAATTTTTGAAATTCTTCTGGCTTTTCTTTTTGACCTTTGGTATTTGTATGTATTGACGATCTCTAAACCATTGCACAAAAACACCTTCAAGTGTCAAGCTTTAAAAATGAGTCTTCTTTTCTCTTTCTTCTGTGCAGCTTGGATTATCTTGGCCTTGTCAAAATACATTCTCTAGTTAGAGGGTAGAAATATTTCCCTCTTGGCTCCAAAGTATTGATTTTCTTCACCACTCAGCTCTGTCAGTCAGCCGAAGGGGTGAAAGGTGAAAGTTCACCCAGCACCACTTGGCTTTACCTTCCTATTAATGTCACACCCTTTACACATTTGATCAGTATCTGTGATGGCCAATCACACAGGACCATTACTGCCCCTGTTTTCCCTATAAGGATACACTGCAGCCATGAGATGTTGTAATGATTCCTGAGACTGAAAGTGGCATTTGAGAGGTCCAAAGGTGCTGCAGTCCACACCTGTAATATTCATCCCATTCTTATGGAAAATTCTTCCATTATATGATGACTGGCACAGTTCACTCTTCTATGTTCCTCTATGAAAGGATTAAAAGACCTGCATTTGCTACTTACACACTATCTTGGGTGAGCAATAAGAACCTACTTTGTCATTCTTACTTTTTCTGAAAACCAATTACAACCTTTACTTTGAGGATTCAAACTCAACTCCAAGTTGATTAGATGAGTATTAGATGAATTTAATGATCACAGCCCAGCTCCCATAAGGCAGGCAACCCATGTCTTCAAATCTGACAAGACACAATTTGGTACAATTAACAGTCTAGTTATGGTGGAGATAGAGCAACGTGCATGTCACTCCCTTCCCAAACCACAGAGGGTGCTGTTGAGTTTCCCGTACCTCTGTCCCACTCTGGTGCACTGCAGGCTGGGGACGTCCTGCTCCACTGCTCTCCTATCCCCTGGGAACAAGTCTGCCTTTCTGTAGCTGGCTCTCCAGAAAGGCAAGGGGGAGTGTATGGATTTCAACTGAGAATGTTTAAGAAGAGTCAACATTGGAAAAAGTAATAACATGAAAAAGATAGTTTCCAGCACAATTCAGTTTTATTTAACACACATATGTACACAGGGAGAGTCAGCACATACAGAATGTATTAGCAGAACCAGAGAGAACTGTCTGGGGAGGCAGACATTTCAACTCAGCGCTGCGCGGTGCTTTCAGTCACCACAACATTTTCACACTGGTGTCACAGCATGTCATCTTTTGAAGGTAAATTACCAATGAAGCCACATGTCTCTATACATACAAGGACGGGTCCAAATACAGTACCAATGAAATCAGTAAAACATAAAAAGTTCACACTAGCATGACAACACAATAGCAAGTGTACCTCAGTGCAGAGAAATGTAAGCTGGGATGAAGTTTGGGACTGTGGTTGTCACAATAGCCAAGGGGAGATTTAGGTCAACAAGAGTGTAAATACTAGATAAGTAGTTAGAGAGAGATGTCTAGCCATCAAACATCACCCACCCCAGAATTTTACCACCAGAATGTTCTACTGGCCTCTGTGCAGACAGGGCAAGTGCGAGGCAGTCCCAGGCCCAGCTCCCAGGGGCTATGCTGCAGATCCTGTTCCACTGGGATCTGCAGCTCCTCTGGTCTGCAAGCTTTGCTTCTAATTTCCACAGCGGGTGGGGCCCAGGCCTTTGCAGTGGCCTGCCTACCAGCCCGATACCTTCTTCCTGAAGCATAGAACATTTTGTTTAAAAAAAAAAAAAAAAATGCTAAGGTATATGTTTACCTCATCATTCCAAATAGTTTTATAGTCTAGAATAAATTAATTTCCACTTAAGTTCATAAAGTAAACACATGCTAGGTACAGAGAAGAGTTGGGAGCCCGCTAGAAAAACAAAGTGCACCTATAGTTCACCTCACGTTTCTCTACCTCACATTTGGTAGAGCAAATACAACAGCATGTTCACCAAACAAAGTCTATATTGTACAGTTGTTTCTTCCTTGGAAAGTACATATATAATCTTTATAATACAATGTACATGCATGTGCATAATTCACTTTTGAAACAATACCCAACATCTAAAACCAAGGAATACTACAGATTTGCCATTAATAGAAATAATATACTTCATATCAACATGGAAGAGATGTTCTAGTGGTCTTAATTTCTTAGTATATTCTTTAAAAATCTGTTCCAGTAAAATAACATATATTTATTCCCGGGCCAATTTAGTCTTTTTAGGTTTTTAGATTAAATGCTCCCATTATAATTTTGGTTCCTCTGTAAACGTTCATACTTTCTGTGAATTGAAAAAATCATTTTCTGTTTTTGCATATGATAAACCATTTTGCCCAATTAATCAACCACTCAGCAATTAGCCAACCAAACTCCCCCAACTATATTCACAGATCAAGGTTTTCAGGAGTAATTCATACAAAATATTATTTTATGGATTTCTTTCCATTATTATAAACAAGAATCTGCATATTGACATAGGAGAATTTAAAGCTTATTTTGAAGCATAATGAACAGCCTCACTACAGTATTTGCACTAATTAAATAAGGGCCTTCAATGTTTTTATATACACTCCTGAACATTTGTGCCATAGCTACTAATTTTCTAGGATACTTATTTAGAAGAAATAAGTTGCTTTTATTTAATGTAGTTGATTGGTAGTATTTTGAAGGCAGAATTATTGTGTGACAAGTGACAAATGTCACACATATAAAAACTGCAGGCTTGTGAAGTTTCTGGAAGAGGGGGAAGTTCTTTCTTAATCAAACAAACAAACCAAAAAAAGATCTGAAGCAACAGATAGGACAGTCTTCATTTAAGGTATATGCTATGCTTCCAAACTTGGTTCTTTATCACACACAAATCCCTTTAAGAGATTTGTTACAGTGACGGGATAATTATATTAACTAGATCGTAAGTAGTGATATTTTTTATTTTCAATGACTAAATACACTGTCCTCTAAGTAGAATACGAGCACTTGAGAAGGCTAGGTGACCAGAAAACTATTTTCTACAAGGAAAATTTTTTTGTATGCTTTCTCATAATCTCAAATCAGGTGTTCATAAAGAAAGGTAATGGCTAAATCCTAGGAAAATGGATTCAGGAATATCCTAGCAATCACCAGGAGAGAAAAACAAAACATGTAAACACAGAATCTTCTTGGTAAACAACAGTATGCTTTAGGAAGCGCCAGGGGAAGTAATTTCGATAATGAGGACTGCCACATGACCTCAACACCCAGCGACAGAGTGACCAGAGTCAAGCGGCACTTCAGAGATGGGGTTTAGACGGCTGAAAATGCTGATCTGGGCTGGGAGTGCAATCACAGTGTGTATTGATTTTCGGGCTTCTGTTGCACCAAGCAACAAGAGCATTCCTGGGAATCGCTGGCTTCCCCTCCCATCTCTGGCAGAGAAACTCCCTAGTGACAGGATGGCCACATCCTGCAGAGTGGCATGTGCATGCCCCTGAATGGGTAGGTGGCACGAGCCGGAGTCTGCCCCCGAGAAACATGCACAAGTGACACAGACCCCATGGCCCGGGTGACTCTGGGTGGGCAGCCCCGAGGAAGGATCCACTGTGAGGGCAGAGTGACCTCGGCTTAGAGGAGTTAGAGAACCGAAGGGCAGCCGGGCAGAATGCCTTAGACCATGAAGCGGTGCTCCTTCCCGTCATGGGCCATGAGGATGACGTTGCGGTTGGAAGTCCAGATGAGCCGGGCCAGTCTGAGGGCGTTGTGGGAGCCAGGGGACGCAGGCTGCACAGGGGGCACCTGGTAGGTTTTGATGCAGCGCAGCTGGGGCGCTGAGTTCAGCATGCCGATGCTTCCCAGCAGGGACGTGTTCATCTGGAGGGACAGGGGACAGGACAGCACATGCATCACTGAGGACCTGTCCTCTCCCCACCACACAGACCGGCTCCGTCTCTTTTGGCCACATGCTTTAGGTCACAGTCTCCTCCATCACGGTCTGAGTTTACCCTTAACCTCTCACGGGTTCCTTTCAGTGTATCTGGAATTGTTCTGATGCGGTTAACAGTAAATGCATGAATCTAGAAAAATTTTACTTTATGGGAAGAGTCTGACAGCAGGAGAGTACATCGATCTTTAGGAAGGGAGCTAAATTATAGATGTTCATAAAATGGTTCAATTAGACAAACCAGGTATTTGGAAATCGTGGGCATTTAAAACTGTAGGCCTAGCTGTGTCCCCTGAAGGATGAATCAAGGAAGCCAAGTTCTGGGATTTATAATGAGTTCACTAGAACAGAGCAAGTTATGCCGTGGGTGGAGTGACAGGTCACTGGACCAACGCTCAAAACTTCTCCTCCTCCATTTCTCCCTACTGATACCTTCACTCCTCTCTAGCTTTTTAAAAACTCCCCCCTCTAGAAAGCTCTTGCTTATTTTGAAGGGAAAAATAAGAATTAATTTCATCTCAACACTGTACCTGGGCTCCTTGAGTATCCTCTATACTTCACTGACAACACTTTTTATCTGTTCTGGATTTCTGCTTTTGGCCACATTTTCTGGATTTGATTTAAATTTTTAAATTTTCTTAATCCCTTCACAGAGATGAAAAAATAACCTGAAAATTACGACTAATAAACAACTATGCATTCAGGTCAAAGTGCTAAACATTGAATGGTGGTTATCTAAGTGAACTGTTCCCCGAGCAACTGGGTCTGAAGATTCCTTTCATTACTTAAAACATTTGCAATACCTATCATTTTTGCTGTTGTAAGACACACAGAAACCATGCTGAAAACTAGGGAAGAAGCCTTGGAAATAATATTTTTTTCTTTCTACTAATTTTCATTTCCAATTTTTCTCTCCAGTCAAACCTTCATCTAAATGTGTAACCTTCTAGGGATTTGCGTGAAGCATGTAGATTATGATCCAAACACATACAAATGGGCTTGAGCCATGAAACCTTGGCAAATCCTAGGGCATTTAGGCTCCGTTCCCGCTGGCAGCACGCTCTGCATGGGGATCGGTACGAAACACAAGCCATTCCTTTTTCTAGCCCTTCTCGGCAGCAGGATGGTGTCAGAGGGCGTAAATCATGGCATCTCTAGCAGAGTGCGTGCAGGCTGCACTGACATTTTCACAATTTAAATCATCTTGAGTAATAACCCTTTTAAGATGACTAATGTTACTGATTTTCCTGCATTAATAATAGTGCCGAACACAACACAGAGGTGAAAAAAAATCACTAGTGTACTGAGGTCACATTTTAAAACCAAATGTATGGTTATTGTTAACTCTTTCTGTTGAAGTTCAGTTTCCATTCACAGCTAGGCATCTCCCTTCTGCCATCCTTCCAAGGGCCTCCTTCCTTGCTTCCTTCCCTCCTTCCCCGTTAAACTACGCAGAGGGCCGTGTTGGTTTCTTGGAGGTTCCTAGATACTATGTAGTTTAAATACAAATAATGCTGGTGAGCTTGATTTGATGGGTCTCACTTCTACAAAAAGTAATGGCATATAATAATTTAGTCCTCTTATGGAACAGATCCAAATGATCTGGAAAATCGCTGGTTAAAATGAACTGGCATCAACAGGCATACCATGCTTTTAAAAAATCTAATTTCTCAGTTGATAAATAACTACCAAGTATTTTTCATTCTTTATAGATTTTTCTTTGAAAATGTGTATGAAACTTGATTTCTGCTGGTGGTTCAGAATGCAAGAGGCATCCAATGCTCAGACACTTCCCTATTTTTAATTCTTTCCTTTATGTTAGCTACAAACAAAAATGCATTGAGGACTAAAGGCAAAGAGGGAGAGACTATCTTATGGGAACGCTTCAGATGGAAAGATGTAAGAGGCATTATTATACTTGAGTTCCTAATGCAACCTGAGCCATCCCTACTTTGACAAATTCCTCTGCTACGGTCAAATTAGCTTTCGTGCCCCAGAAGAGGGCTGTGGGAAATTCTGTCAGGTGTACTATTTACAGTTGCGTGCAGCTGGGACAATGAAGACAGCACATACACTCAAATTCACTGTTCCCCAGATCATCCTTTCTCTATGACCTCTTCACATTGGCACCAATCTGAAACAGTGAGGATGAGTATTAATTTTTCCAATAAGCCCAACCACAGAACTCTCCCTGAAACAATAAACTGTTTTATTATTCAATATCAATGTTTTCTTGCCCTGCAAATGGCTGCAAGCTATGTTCAAGTAAGGGTAATTTGAGCCTTGAATAAAATCAAACTATGTTACAGGACAGATGAAAAATTAAAAAAATAAAAAAGATTAGAAGAGAAAGAAAGCAAGAAAACTACATGGAATAACATAGTATAAGATTTGGTAACATTAAGTTTTTCTTCATCACAATCATAGCAAATACTCATTGTGGAAAAGTCAAATAATAAAGAGAAATTCGAAAAAGAAAGTAAAAATACCCTAAAATCTCAAGAGAAAACTGGTGTTAATATTTTTGTAAACAACCTTCTAGACCCCCATGTTAATGAGGAAAAACAGGTTTAAGGAATTTTACATGAACAGGCTCATATTAAAAGGCAGCTTCACAATCTGTGTTTTCATTCAGCAAGATATTAAGGGCCATCTTCTCATGTTAATGACTATAGATTTACATCATTCTTTTTAAATGGTTGAATAGTATTCTATTGTATAAGGGAGTAAATAAAAATAAATGAAACCAATATCCATCTAATTTATCATTAGCATTTCTGAAAGAGGACATTTATTTGTTCAATGGTGGTGGTAAGATTTAGGTAAGAGTACTGTGAATGTATTTTCTTGCCAAAACCCTTCTTGCTCAAATACCAATCTGAGCCGGGCATGGTGGCTCATGCCTGTAATTCCAGGACTCCAGGAGACTGAGGCAGTAGATTGCTTGAGCTCAGGAGTTCGAGACTAGACTGAGCAAGAGGGAGAACCTGTATCTACCAAATACAGAAAAATTAGCTGGGTATTGTGGTAGGCGCCTATAGTTCCAGCTACTGGGGAGGCTGACGCAAGAGGATGGCTTTAGCCCAAGAGTTTGAGGTTGCTGTGAGCTATGTTGCGGCCACAGCATTCTACCCAGAGTGAGACTCTTTTTCAAAAAAACAAAACAAAACAAAAAACTGATCTGAAGTGAAATATTACAGGAATATGATGGTAGAAAATCAACCAATCTTTTGGTGAAAGATTGCCAAATTAGTTCATTCGATAAATAAGAATGCAAACTAACCAAAATGCAACTTTGGCGTTTCCTTCCCTTCAAAACTAATTCTTCACAAAACCAGTTCTGTGAAGAATATTTCTGAATATACAGAAATACCCTCAGATATAATTCATCACAACAGCAAATGTTTTAATGCTATCTTCAATGTAAGTAATGTTGCCTACAACCCTTTTACTAAGTCTCACTTGAGTAATTATCCAAGCAATATTTCTCATTAACACTCATTTCTCAGCAAAGATTTTAACAGCTGATAGCTTTAGTAAGGTTCTGTATTAATAAGACTTCATTAAGTTTTCAAAATATATTACAGTACACTTACTGGAATAATATAAAAGTGTTCTCATTCATCATTAGAACTAAACAACAAGTATCTAAATAAATCAGTGAAACCCATTTGGGGAGAGCAGCAGCAGATCTAATACTGCCTTTTGGACCCTCTTTAATTCAAATAAAAGAGCATTACACTTCTGGAAGAGGTTTCACTGCATTCTTTTCGAGAAAGCTGCAATGATCTGTTTTTGTGCCTTCCATTAAAATTTCAAGACTGAGCTGAGTATAATTTAAACATCCAGAAATGGGCTGCATTTTAAATTCTGAATAGGTTTTTGAGGATGATGTGTGTGTTGCTTGAGTCGCTCTGGTGCACTGGTGGGTGCAGATAACACAAGGCAGCCCTTGCAGTAGCTGAGGGCTCAGAGACTAAAGAAATGTGCTGCAGCCCCACTGTGTGCAAAGCCACACTGGCTTAAATATGCTTGGCAAAGCCCAGGGACAATAGCAGGAGCCTGCAGAGAGGGACTGGAAGATGAAAGGAGGGATCCCCAAGAGGTGTCTAATGCATAAGCTTGATCTCTAAGATAAGGAAGGATGCTACCCATAATCCCATCCCTGAGCTGGACAGAAACTTTGGCAGAACTAGAAAATATTCAAGGAAGGGATGAACTATCCAACTAGAACTTTGAAGATCCAGACAAGGGGAAAAAGAAAATTCACCACTTAGAAAATTCTGGGAGATACTAGGAAAGCTTTCAAATCTGGCTAACTTTTGAGGTTATTCCTTTAAATAACAAATTATGTTTTCTTAGCAGAAAAAAAGTTGGACCAAATAAAAGCGAGCTTTTGGGGTTTATTCCAAAGAAGAAAGCATATACAAAACACAGGTTCTTTGCAAGCAGGGAACCGTGAGTTACTGGTCATCTCGAAAGCACAACACAGGCCGGTACCTGCCACTTGGACACCCAGGAAATTGTGAAATGAATGAAGAAGCTTTATATAAATACTCCTCCAAGATCCCAGGAGAACAGTAAATAAAGGAAACTCTGTGTCAAAGTACAGTGGGAGTCATAGAGACCATTGTGTTAAGACGTGAGTGGGAAAAACCGATGAGTGGTTAAACTCTTTGGCCATTGCTGCAAGAGTCCAGTTTACGGCCACCTAATGGATTCACTGTGGGATTTTGGTAGTCCGAAACACCAGTTCTGTGGTTACACATGAGGAAAAGTGAAGACTGAGTGAGATCTCTGACAAAGGGAGTTTAGTATGAGCTAATGAAGATGCTGGAGATACATTCTGGAAGAAAGGATAATGAGAAAATAAACTGAAAAACTAAATTAGATAAAAGCAGAAAAAGTCTGTGATGGATTTTGACACTGTCATGCTTTAATAGCATGTTGTTAATTAAGCAATTTATTGTATCCATTTTACATTTTATTAGCTATTGATTTTTTAAAGCCATCATCAAGTTGTACTGAAGCCTTGTTTAAACTTTTATTTTGTTTTAGTTTTCAAAGCAATAAACCGAATCTCATAAAACATACTTACACCTTAGGATAATAATAACAACAACATTTTAAATTCATTTCTTTTGGGGTGGTGGTAAATTTACTTTTTTGGGTAATTATCAGGATTAAAAGAGTAAGATAATTAAAAAGAAAGTGGAATAAGGATTAAATACTGAGGTTGAAACAAATTCTTTTGTAAAAGTTGCTGAAAATTAACATTTACATTAATCAGAATTAAACACGGGCATCTCATGAACTGCAGGCCAAAGATACCCAGATTTTAGAAAAGTTGTTTGAATAGTGAATACCTTATTACCCTATCTATGCCCTGTTGGTGTTGCAGACCCTTGTTCGAATGGCCTGTGTAAATTATGGGCCTGAGAAAGGCCTCCCCTGCTAGATGCCTTTGGGCCAGGCCCCAGCATGCCTCACCCTTTTCCTGCTGACTGGCAGGACACCCGAATTCTCTCCCCTGAAACACCCACTCCTCCCCACAGACCGTGTACCGGTCCTTCCTCAAAATCACCTGCATCTCAGCTTTGGTGTCCCTTCCTCTGGAAAGCCTTCCCATGCCCTTATTCTCAGGATCCCCTGCACTGGATACACTGTAATTGCTTATTTATCTGAGTCTACTTCAGACTGAATGCTCTTGAGAGCAGATGCCCCTCTTTTCAGATTGCTAATTATATTCTTAGCACCTCGCATGCTAGAGCCTGGCACATTATGGAATCAGGAAGTACATACTTGATATTTGTTCAAAGAAAGGGGTGGTAGAGACCGGAAGGAGGGCTGGCAGGTAGGCTCGGTAAACAGCCTTACCTACCACCTACCATACTGTGCCATGCAGTATGCACTTCAAGACCCTGGGGCCCCTACCCTTACCTGCCAGAAAGAAATGTGGCTGTCAGTGTTTGAGTAGGTGGCAAGATATCGTCCATCGGGAGCAAAGGCCACTGCAGTGATTGGTCCCTTATGTCCGTGGATTGTCTAAAATAAAAATTCAGGTATCATTAATGGTTGCATTCCACAGAACTATTACAAGCATGCATGCAAATGCATTCAATGCTGAACAAATATCAGACGCTGGTATGTTCTTTGTTTATAAAATCAGGTCAGGAAAATAAGAAAAACCACCCCAGTTCTCTCACTGAGGGGACTCCCCAAGGACTTCCATCTTTTCTGAGGAGTCTATCTGCCTCCTAGGTGGAAGCACACCATAAGCCCAAAGAAAAGCATGTGTTAACAGGCAAACCCATGTGTTAATCCATTTACGTCCATTAGAGAGAATTTTACAATTAATTATAAAGTCACAAAGTGGATCACCAAAACCATCCAGGACCCTGGCTCAAATGAAACGAAGGCCAATCAAAGCTATATCATAAAATCCCTGCTCTGCAAAGAGTTAAAGACTATAATTTTAACTCCTTAATAATTACACATTTTTTATGTTTTATGCTTCATTTCCCACTACAACACCGTGTTTAAATGCAGACAGCTGCAATTAGTAAATATACATGCACACATGTTGGCGGTTTGGGCACACATATAAATCAAATATCATTAAAAACAAGTTAACAGGAATAGTTTTGAACCTCTGCCAAATAGCTATCATTGATTTAACCATGAATAATAAAAAGGAGGCTGTGTTTTAGACTAGGTCTTTGATAAAAGGGCCTTCCTAATAAAAAAAAAAAAAAAACTACACTCAAGTCTGATGATATTAATAATTACAGAAAACACTGGATACTAAGCAAGTTATTGTATTAATCTTCCTGCATGCAACCATTAAAAACCATACCTCTGCTACATTAACCAGTGTTCTGTCTGGTTTATAAGCCACACTGTGTCTTCCCTTTGTCTAGAACTGAGTAGGAAATGTGTGCCTTCAGCTAACACCTACCAGAAAGGTCTCCAGCTGTCATTTTTGATGGAGAACTGTGAACTCTGAGTCTCAGCAAAGGCATCAGGCTTGTTACATGATTCAGTCCAAACATACTGTAGATTTCAGTAAGACTTTTTTTCATAATTCATTTCTGAATGACTAAAATCAGAAAGAAGAGCAGCACACTGCTCACTGCCCTCCACCCTCTTCTCTCCTGTTATTAGACTTTTAAGGCACCGTGGGATCCCAAAATAACACCTGTTTTCTAACATGCAAAGAAAAACATGTCATATTGGCAAAATAGCCCTGGGCTTTGGGCAGGCAGAGAGTACTGACTGGGGTCAGAGGTTTGCTCCACTACTCACTAACTGTGGAACCTATGGCCAAGTTATTTAAGGTACTGAACAGTTGAGCACCCAGGTTTATAAAGCAGGAATGCTGCTGCTGCTGCTGCTGGCAATATCTAACTCACAGAACTTGGTGAAGATTAGATAATACACATTCTGCACAACGCATGGCACATAATAGGAATTCAATACCATTCATCTTTTAGTATTAAAATATTCCTGTTTGCTTAGAGATGACATACACAATCCCATAACTCAATGACCTAAATATACCATTTAATGAACACCCCACCTCCCCAAATGTTCCAACCACATATTCCCGATTTGGCAACACTTAGCATACCAGGGTGCCTAGAAACACAGACTTCAGAGGTGGTAACTACCCATGACCTTGGCCCACAAATGAACAAAAATTAAGCAACAAGGTGCACTTGCTGAATAATTATGGCAAGAAATCAGCTTAACGCCACCTATACTAGAATAAAAATAATTCATGCAAGAAATCAAACCTCAATCAATTTTTAAGTGAGAAAAACTGGCCTTTCCCACTTACTACATCAGTTGAATGAGCTCACTGGGAAAACATTTTCAACTGTTTTTTAAAATCGAAATTCAATTCTGCTGTAAGTATGAAATTCTCTTGGCCCAATCTGAGGCTACTTTTTTGGTTAAGATAGTTGACTAGTAAGGCTTTAACTTGTAACACAGACTGCAAACTAAAGACCCTTAAACCAGATTGTAGATGTTTGGTTTGGCCTGCAAAAATGTTTGAAAGAAAAACTTTTGCGCCCATCTTTTTAATTCCTCAGGGCTCATCTAAAATCAAGATTTCCAGCCTCCCTGGAAAACTGGTGGATGGAACAGTACTGGGCCTTTGTTCACATATGGCTAGATAGCCAGGGCTGAGTAGAGGTGGCCATGTCATCCTGGGCATTTGGTCTTCACTTTGACCAGTCCAGCACCAACCCCAAAGGCCTGTGTACCAGTTGCCCAGCTCGCTTATTTCCTGCTGGGTCCCCCTTGATGCAACCCCTCCATCATAAATATTTAATTCCAAATAATTCCTTTCATCTCAAACTGTGAGCAGAATGGAAGTTCTACTAAGAAGAACCAGCCCTTCTCAAAAGCCCCTTCCCCTATCTAACTCAGCATAGAGGTGAATCGATCCTCCTTCTGGAGCTTGGGACCCCAAATTTCAAAACAAATGCCAAGCCTGCCTCCTTCAGATTAGAATCCTCCCTTAGCAAGCAGAATGTACTTTGGACAATTAGAGAAGCAACAGTGAGTTGATTACATGCCAGCAGTTCCAAAGGATGTCACAGTGGACATGGTAATGCCCCCTTCTTCCCAGCTAGGCCTGTGGTGAAAACAGAAATCCGGATGCAAATGGGAACATACTGGCTTCTTAAGAGTGGCATTCTCTAAATATTTCATATGATGTCCTCATCTTTTATAAAGGGTGGGTGTTTCCAATATCCGCTTGAAGAACTTCTCACTGTTAATTAAGTTATCGAGTGTTTCTAATAGGAGATCGTGTGAAGTACATGCATCCTGGAATTTTCTGCCAGGAAAACGTTTCTCTTTCCAGATAAATTTGGTAGCTCTTTTTCTCATGTAACAACAACTACCCAAATGAACATGTGCTTGCTTTAACTGTCAGGCAACTCAGAACTAAACTGACGTCAGTCTATGAGTCATGGAACAAATCCTCTTGCTCATCTCCCTCTTCATTGTTCTGCTCACTGTGGCTGAGGTCTTCTCACATACTGAGTTCAATTTCATTACTTTCTTTAAAGTCTTTTTTGGACAAAAGGGGCCTACACTCTGGATCAGAACGTGACCATGCACACACAGTCCACACCCATGTGAGCACACACATGTACATACATACACACACAGTACTGTACCACTAGATGCCCCACAGAGTTGCCTTTTAAAACAACCCAAGGAAAAACTGCAGAGCACCGCTGCTGACAGACAGACCTGCAAGGAAGCAAGTACCACTCAGGGGGGCCTGGGAATGGCTGCTTTAAATGTTCTGGTGCATCTGGTGAGCGCATGACAACCTCAGCCTGAGAGGGCTGTCAGCCCTCGTTGTAATGGAAATGTTGCCATTGTCTTTTGCTCAGACTCTGAACTTGTAAAGTCTGTACGGCCATCACCTCAACTGTCTTTAACCTCTACTCAGGCTTTGGAAATCTGGCTGGGGGGATTGCACTGAACTCTTTTAAGTGCTTTGTGAAGGTGGACTCTTGGTTTGGGTCTCAAATGCTAGACCCCAAAGAACACTTTCTAAAATGACAGGTTTCAGCATATAAAGAGGTTCGGCTGGCTTTTTATGTGTGAATGAGTATCATGTCCTGTTGTATTTTTAGTCAAAGAAATTGTTGTTTTTAAAAGAGGGAAATGTAATATAAAGAAGTTAGTCTAATTCAAGAAGTTCTATGAAAAATTAAGAAAAAAATCAAGCAATTATCCCTAGCAGAAGACAGTGTTGAACTGTTAAACCCTTATTTCTTTTTCTTATGAAAGAAAAAGAACTAGAGGCAGGATTTAAAATGAACAATATTTACACTTACCCAACAATTCTTAACAAACACTTCTAATATGCTCTGCAAAGAAATATAAGTAGCCTGGTTGTATGAGGAAACAGAGATTAGACGCTCTAAAATGATTTGATCAGTGTCAACAGCAGTCATGATGTGGTGTGTGATTCCAGCTGTAATCCCAGCAGTCTGGGAGGTGGGGAGGATCACTTGAAGTGAGGAGTTCAAGACCAGCATCAGCAAAAATGAGACCCCTGTCTCTACTAAAAGTTGAAAAATTGGCTGGGGACAGTGGTATACTCCTAATAATTGGTAGTCCAGGTACTCAGGCGTCTGAGTCCGGCAGTTTGATGTTGCAGTGAGCTCTGATGCTGCCACTGCACCCTAGGTGGGGCAACAGAGTGGAAACTCTGTCTCACAACCAACCAACCCACCCACCCAGAAGCCATGACTATCTGGAACATTTCTTTAACATTGCTCTTTACACGATCTGCGTCTTCCTAGAGTTATTGATATGCAACTCCCAAATGACAAGCTTGAGACTTGCAACCAAGAAGTGGGACTCTATCACATCCACGTTAGAGACTGAACTAAATTAAAGACAACATTTTACATTTATTTGCAGGTCTCATTAATTTATCTTATTTATTTGCAGGGGAAGGGGAAGCCTAATCAGACAAAACATTGTTACTTTTAACATAAATTATGAAGACAGTATTTCACAAAGTAGGTAAACTTTTGCTATCATAAATATCACCACAAGGGAAAGAATTATAAAGTATGAATTTTATATAATATTTACTAAAATAAACTGAAAAAAAAAAAACCCCAAAGAATGTAGACTGAACCTTGAAGGCCCAAGGTCATTCGGGGCTGAGCAAGAGGAGGCTGCCTCAGCATGGGCCTTCCCAGAAAGCTGCACGGCTGACTTCAGTTGGGCAGTTGGAATCTGAGGGGCGCTTGAAAGGTTTGTGAGCTGAAAACATGTCCTCAGTTGGCTGCACACAACCTCTGAAACATCTACAAACACAAATGTGCCTTTACCTGAGGCATTTTTCCTAGAATTTACTATGTCAAAGAGCAAACAGGACAAGCTTGTTTCCATGACGTACCACCAGTAGGGCAGATGCCCTGAGCTTAAGGTGAGGCTGAATGAGGCATCCTTTGTGTGAGGAGGGAAGAAATAGGGTAGGGAGAGGGTAGATATTTAGGAAGTGACTGCAGGGAGGTGAGGATGAGCCCTGAAAAGAAAAGGAGAGGTGATACTGAAGACCTACAGGGACCTGCACTTTCCCAAGGCTGCTCCCACTTCAATGGTAACCGAGATCTCAGGTGAGGTTGGGGTGAGCTTATCTCTGCATCTGAAGCACTAATCGCACACTGACATATTAATAGTCAAAAAGGGACAGATAAGGAGGGTGGACCAGGGTCTGATTTGTAAGTCTTTCTGACGGATTTCCTGGCTGGCTGGCAGGGAGGCGACCCTCAAGGCGAAGAAGACACAAACATCTGCTCTGACTGACAGCTTTGTCTGTCAGACAAGGGAAGAAGCTTCAAAAAGAAGCCATTTCAAGAGTTCAAAAGTTAAGAATTAATTACGTTTAGGATAAAAAAAAAAAAAAAAGAGAGAGAAACCCTTTTCTCCCAAGCAACCAATTTGTGAAAATTTTATTAGATATTTAAAGTTCATCTCCTCAAGGAAACAAATTATAGAGCCAACAAATAATTTAGGCAGATAATAACACCACTAAAGAACTGAGACTCTCGTCCACAGCTGATTAGAAGGCTCAAGTCCAATGTAATTATCAGTATGAACTAAATAAGCCTCCTTAAGCCTTTTTGGGCTCTTAAGGTCACGTGATGTGGCAAGATCATGGAAAGGTCGCCGCTCTTTTCTGTATGTGGACAGTGCTGTCTTAACGTGGGCCAGGCAGATGAAAATCTGTTCTGTTTTCAAGTACCTCTAGAGAAAATTCCAAAATCTCCCCTGAGAACACTTTTCAGTGTTTAACAATGTATGCTGTCAGGAAATTTTTCCTTATAGCAAATCTAAATCCAAAATGCTGCCATTTAAGTCTGCTTCCTCTCGTTCCAAACTCAGCAGAGATGGAGAACAGCTGGTCACTGGTCTTAGCGTGATAACTTTTCACTGACTTGAGGACTATTGTAGCAACTTGGTCCTTTTTTACTGATTTGTATTTTCAGGACTAAAAAACAATCCAAGTGACCATCACCTTTCCTTTCAGGTCTCATTTCCCAATTTATTAATAATTTGGGAGGCTTTTCCTTAAACACTCTCCAAGATTTCCAATCAACTGTACCTCAAAATGTGGAATTTCAAACCAGACTGTGTCCTAGAATAGGAAACTGGATGTCATTATCGTTTCTTAAGACTATTCGAGCAGGCCAGCCCTATGCTCATTTAACCAGAAAATGGCAGACTGGGGCTGACGATCACTGTTAGATGACAACTTACTAGAGAATTCCTTGAGAAGGAAAAGCTGGCAAAGTTGTTGGTATGCAGATGGATGGCACTCACAGTGCCTCCAGTTATCTTTAGGAGACTATGGTTTGAGCACATGAGCCCAGTGGTCAGTGTCTTGTGTGTGGAGAAACATCCGAGAGATACTGGCTGACAAAAACACAGATTATCAGCCCTGCTCTAAATCCTTGACCAGGCTTTACAAAAGACATTGGTATTCATTTTGCATTCTGATGGTTTATTTTTATTAAACATTTACTCCCCTTCACTTACTGTTCTTTAATCCCCTTCTATTCTGTCTACGTCTCCAACTGAAGCAATTTTCAACACTTACATCACATCACCTGGGTGGCTTAAAGAGACCAGTTCTGTCCCATTATGTGGTCATTGACAAAACTGCATCATATAACTTAATACTTTAAAACAAAAAAATAGACTTAGCAGAGGGCAACTACAACATGGTCTCTGTAATCCTTGAAGTAAAAACGGAAGGATGTGTGTGTGTGTGTGTGTGTGTGTGTGTGTGCGCCTTCGTGTGCTAGTAATTCAAAAAGCAAAATAAAAAGGCAAACTTTTGTAGCACATAGTATGTTCTGGTACATATCAAGCACGTTCACATAAACTTCTTAGTCCTTACGTATCATCAGATGAGAAGACTATACTGTAAACCACTTCACAGATGAGGAAACTGGGCACAGGGGTGGAACAGTCTGGCACTAGAATCTGTTGCTGCACAGAATACCAGAAAAAAGAAAAGTATCAACTGCCAGCCTTCAAATTCCATAGCTGGACTTCCCTATTACTGGCACTTGCGGACATTATAGGCTGACACTCTGAAGTGACTTCCCCCTGCTATGTAATGAAGATTTTGAGTGGTGTCTGGTGGGGCTCAGAGACTGGCCTCAGCACCAACAACTACAGCAGGGCTGCTTGGGAACAAGAGCTTGTGGTAGTTCTGGGCCTCGCCCAGGGAAGTGTCTGTCCCTGCATCCTAAATAGGCAGCAGTCACCCACCCGCACCCCGCAGACCCTACTCAATAACCGAGGGTACTCACAGAACCCTTCAACTCCCACATGTTGTGAAGGTGGTTTCCATGTACAGGGGAAAGTTCCCCAATTGGGCCAACCTCCCTTCCTATCTGGGTGCTATCCTGGTCCACAGCAATCTCCCTGCCCTGCCATCCCTGTGAGGACACCTGGGGTGACAGCACTGCCCGGCATGGAGAAAGCTTAGTCTCTCAGGGGAGGTGGCACACCCCAGGTGACCTCCCTCTGACCCACTACAACAGTGCAGATGGAGAAAAACTCCTTTCCCTGACCCAAATCTAGGAGCTTAAGCCTCTTTTTTTTTTTTTTTTGAGACAGTCTCACTAGGTCACACTTGGTAGAGTGCTATGGCTCCCAGCAACCTCCAACTCTTGGGCTTAAGTGATTCTCTTGGCTCAGCCTCCCAAGTAGCTGGGACTACAGGCACTGGTCACAACGCCTGGCTACTTTTTTTTTTTTTTTTTGGTAGTTGTCATCGTTGTTTAGCAGGCCCAGGCTGGGTTTGAACCCGCCAGGCCCGGTGTATGTGGCCAGGGCCCTAACCACTGAGCTACCGGCTCTGTGCCGAGTTTAAGCCTCCTAAAACAGAGCACAATCTCCACTAGCTGGGAAGAAAGAAGATGGCCCTGTCACTCCCTGATCCCCGCAAGCCAGAAGGAAGATGGCCCTGTCACTCCCGGATCCCCACAGGCCAGAAGGAAGATGGCCCTGTCACTCCCGGATCCCCGCAGGGCAGAAGGAGATGATGGCCCACCTCTGTCATCAACACCTCCCTCCTGGTGCCCAGTGCCTGAATGCCCTGTCCCCTTAGCTTGTCTGCGCTCCAAAGAGGCAATATCTACCTAAAAGCACCATGAATAAGCACGTCTTAAGGAAGAATGATTCCAACATTAGCAGTGTGGTTCTTTCTCACCTGGGACACAAAATACAGAAACTAAAAATACTGACCAAAATGAAAGCACATGGCGAATGTAATCCTAAAACTCCCAGCATGGAAGAGACCTCGCTTTTCTTATTGGCTGTACTCTGTCCTACAGTCTAAGCATATAAGTCTAGGTGCTGCCCTTTGGCGGTTCTACAGTGATTTTGAGCAGAGATTTGAAAGCTGAAAATGGGTTGTTTATCTCTATAATTTCCTTCCTTGATGGAGGGCTGAGGTGATGCTTTTTATTCACATTATGCCAAGTCTGTGTTATAGAGTTAACCTATTATAGCATTTTCTAGTCCAAGGTATTGGAACTATTCAATAAATTGAGTTATTTTCCATCATCATCTAATTGAAAAGACATACATTTGGGGAGAAAACAAGTAGATTTGGTATCATTTTAACATCTTAATGGAAAATAGATTTAAGGATAAATATAATAAAGTGAGCTATCTTAAGTTTTATTATAAGATATAATGCCTCAAGTAAACAGATTCTTTTTATTCCTTAAAAATAGCTGTAACATTTATTGCCCATTTTCAGTTACTAAAAGTTACTTATATCGCATTTGGAGATAAACTAAACTAACTGACACTGACGAATTAAAGGAGCATTCCAATATCTCCATATTGATAATCTCATCACAAAAGCAACAGTTTTTGATATTTTTTTCTGTAGGAGAAAAAATGCACATATATATGCATGACACACTTATCTAAAAATAGTGAGAAGCAATGGAAATGCTTGATTTTGTAATTGTAAATGTTAAGTTTGGCATTACACATAATTTTAGGTTTTTATAAGATTGAGGCTTATATTTTCAGTAGTATTGATTATACATGATCAAACTTAATTTTTAAAAGGAAGGCCTATGAATGAATGAAGAGAGAGTAAATACTTAAGTCACCAGTTCACCAATCTTTAAATGTTGTTGTCATCCTAACAGTGACCTCTGCAAAAAATATGTCCTGGTTTTAGAAGTAGTTTCCTTTCTATTCAACTGAGAAACTCAGATTCAAAGACAGGATTTTCCATTAATTAGACATTAATTTATCTATTAATGTTCAATCCCTCCTTCCTCTTTTCACCCCTAACCTTATACCCACTTTCTTATTTAGTATATCAAATATTTTCAGGATGAAGAAACTATAAAATATCCAGCTAAGTTATATATAGCTGATAGGCTTTTTCTTTGCATGTTGAAGTGACCAATTTTAGAGAATCAAACCTTAAAAGTTTGCTTTGCCAAAAATCCCAAACATCACAACCTTCCAAGTTATAATATATAATGATTATCACCAATTTTTGGCCAATAAAATAATAGCAGTTTTGTATAAGACTCAAACTCAGTAATGATAACATTAAAAAATTTAGTTGAAAAGATAATCTGAAACATAACATTTTTCATATAATTCAACATTTTAAAATCATAGGGCCTTAGAAATTTTTCATGGATATGCAAATAGTGAATGCTAATGTGATTTAGATAAATGTGGTTCAGTTTTAAATAAAAGGATAATGAATAAATGGTTACCAAATATGCATACTCTTGGTATGAAATAATTACAAAACACTTATTAAAGTGTAACTTGCATATGTTTGAAAAGTCACACAAAATGGTTTCTTCAGCTTTTGGAAGACCCAAAGGATGAATGTTTCTGTCAATATTTCTAATCTAAAGCTACTCCAATGTGTGCTAAAAGTCTAACATGAACAAAGTTTTGTTTTAAGATTCTCATGCTATGAAAATCCTGTTGTTAAATATTCAAAAGATTCCTAGCATAGAATTGCTATATAATTTTTCAAAGACGGCAAGAGAAAATACTGTTAAACGTAATTCTGTGTTACAAAAATAAGTCCCTACTGTTTTCTCTAGGAGCTCTGGGGGAGCATGAGCAGCCTGGTTTATCCTTGAGCCCTCTGGAAATACTGCAGGCCCTTACACAGCAGAACTTCAACAGACGTATGTCCACATTATCTGCAGGTGCAGCAATGACATTCCTAAGACTCGGCATTTTCGTGGGGGTTCTGGTCTGGGTTAAGGTAGCAGAAGACGGTTTGGCTGGACTAGAGACCCTTCCTCCACGTCCCCACGTCCCCTCTCCATCTCTCCTCTGTCTCCTGTCGTGCCTGCTGACACAAACTGTCATGCGCTGACTTCACTAAAACTTCAGAATTTCTATTTTCCAAAAACACATTTCCGAAGTATTTAATAACAGAAATGACTAGTTAAAAGAAAATTAAGGCAGCACATAAAATTCTAAAATTCATATTATATATATATAAAACAACATTATTGTATCTTCTGACTCATGTTGTATTTTGAATAATGACAGAATATATCCACTAATACACAATACAGGTCTAGGAATTTTATACTTTTATGTATGGCTGATTATGTCTCTTCAACTTACTAAAACAGAAAATCAGATTAGTCTGGAATATAGCTAAATAATGTTGTTTTGTAATAAAAGGTCAATTCCTTTTGTTAAAAAATGCCAAGTTAGAAAAATATTAAATTATCCTGCTAGCTTTGATACAGCATCCAAAATTTTCTTATTATTAAAACAGTAATATTCATAAACAAGGCTATAATATATGAAGAGTTTTTGCATATCATTTGCATTCATGAATATTTCATAGTTACTGTGGCAAAATCATACTCACACCACTTGTCAGCCTCTGACTTATTCTTTGACTACCCCACATTTACTTAGTAGATTAAAATTTGTCTTTGCTGCACTTATAAATGGACAACATTTTCTGATTTGCTTATTTGTAAAATAAGAATAGTCTCTGTCCTCAGCAAGGCTGGCCTGAAACTGCCTCTACCTAGATACAGCCAATGTGGTACCATGCCACTGGCCCGACCCTGTCACGCACCTCATCCCCCGCCTTCTTTCCCCGCCCCTTCTCCACAATAAAAAA
>CAUYPK010163004.1:0-76407 GCA_963574355.1 Loris lydekkerianus | reverse complement strand
CGGGCCACCCCACCACAAAAACACCACAAACCCAAAAAAAAAAACAACAAAAAAAAAAAAAAAAAAAATATATATATATATATATATATATATATATATATATATACACACACATACATATATGTATGTATGTATGTATCTGGGCGTTGTGGTGGGCACCTGTAGTCCCAGCTACTTGGGAGGCTGAGGCAAGAGAATCACTTGAGCCCAAGAGTTTGAGGTTGCTACTCTACCCAAGGTGACATAGTGACACTCTGTCACAAAAAAAAAAGAGAGAGAAAGATTAACTGGGTATTGTGGTGGGCACCTGTGGTCCCAGCTAATTGGGAGGCTGAGGCAAGAGGATTTCTCAAGCCCAAGAGTTTGAGGTTGCTGTGAACTATGTTGCCATGGCACTCTATCCAGGAGGTTAGAATGAAACTGTCTCCAAAAAAAAAAAAAAAAAGATACTATCCAAAAAACTACCATTCTCTTTACTTCCACATGTATCATCTGCTGGCTCTATAAATGAGAAAATGCTCCAAAGCCTGAGTCCAGATGCCCATCAATACAGGAGTGGATTGATAAAATATGATATATGTATACTATAGAGTATTACTCAGTAATTAAAAAAAAAAATGATGAACTAAGACCTTTGTAACAACTTGGATGGAACTGGAGAGCATCCCCCAAGCCAGTGGTTCTCAACCTCCCCAATGCCGCGACACTTTAATACAGTTCCTCGTGTTGTGGTGACTCCCAACCATAAAATTATTTTCATACACCTGTATTTGTACGGGGTGTATGTGATAGTTTTAGGGGACCCCTGTGAACGGGTCGCGACCCACAGGTTGAGAACTGCTGTCCTAAGGGAAATGTCACAGAAATGGAAACATGGACACCACATGTGCTCACTTTTCAACTGGAACTAAATGATCAGTATGCATGTGTAGATATAACATACTCTTTTAAAATATCAAATTAACAAAAATAATTATTAATACCTAGTATTAGTGAAGGTGCTGGGAATATACACACCTACTGGCAGCATCAGGTGGCATAAGCTTTCTGGGTGGCAATTTGGTAATATAGTAAAAGCTTTAAAACTAGTCTTATCCTTTGATTTTATAATATAGTTCTCCTGGGAAATAATACTGGATTGCTTAAATCAATTAGGATATTAACTATAGGACAGCATATAAAGCAATTATTTAAAATAATTTATAGGAGAATATTCATGACAGAAAATTTCAGCAACATATAGCTTAAATCAGATAGGTTACAGCTATATGATAGGTAGATAAAGCAATTATTCAAAATAACTCATAGAAGAATATTCACGATGCAGAAAATTTCAGCAATAAATTTTAATGTGAAAAAGTAGATTATAAAAATTGGTATGGTATATATCCAAAACAGTTTAAAGCAAGTAACTCAAACAGATATTCACACACCCATATTCATAGCATCATTATTTATAATAACCAAAGGTGAACCCAATCCAAGTGTCAGCGACAGATGAATGGATAAAAAAAATATATAATAGATTATTACTCAGCCTTAAAAAAGAAGAAAATTTTGACATATGCTGTAACACGTATTAATCTTGAGGACATTATACTCGGTCACAAATGTACAAATAAAATTATTCCATTTATATGAAGAACCTACAGGAGTCACACTCATGAAGACAGAAAGTACAATGAAGGTTTCCAGGAGAAGAAATGAAGAGTTATAGCTTCAGTTTTGCAAAATTAAAAAAGGTTCTAGGTATGGATGGTGGTAATGGTCACACATCATCACCAATGGACTTAATGCCACTGAATTGTATCCCTACAGGTTAAAGTGGTAAATTTTAGGTTATATGTATTTTACTACAATGGAAAAAAAAGTATAGCTTTAAAAAAACAAGCTAAGTGTTATAGGTGAAGCTATACCAGGCAGCAGGGGCTTTCTAAGAACCAGACAGATGGACGGAGCAGAATCCACTACACGCTCCACCCTGGAGGTAGAGAGCCTCCCAAAGCCTTGTTGTCTAAAACCCAAAACCACTGCAGTCTGTGGGGAGGCCAAGAGGATCCCATGACACCAGGGCTCTCACCCCCTGCCGATGTTTTAACTCTCCCGTTTGCCAGGAGCCGTTTTCCAATAAACTGAAGAGTAAATAATTAAAAAAAAAAAAAAACACAAAAAAACTCTATTATTGTATGATCTAAGACTTGGGAGTAAAAATGAATTTAAGCAAAAGGATAATGAGTGTGGACTGTCAGGTGATTTTCATTTTCTTAATACTTGTCTATGTTTTCCAAACTTGCTACAACAAACAACTATAATACAAACACATCAATATCTGCCCTCCACTGTGTCTTCCCCTCCCCAAGCAAAAAAAGGCTTGTTATTACTCCAGTCTTCTCACTGTGCTAAATGCCCCCAAATCTACCAAATTAGTCAAATTTCTAGTCATCCCTGACTCTTTTCCCTCATCCCCCCACATCCAAATTCCTCAATAAATCCCGTCACTGGAATCTTCAAAATCTACCAGAAATCAGCCGCAACTCACCCCTGGCCCTAGATAATAATCGCTATTTAATAACAGTGAAGGAGTACTTAATACATCTAGTGTCTGTTTTATAACTATGTTCTTTTCATCTATGAACTCACTTTATCCTCACAATAGCCCTAATAAGTACTATAAAATAGTTATCTTTGAAGAGGCACAGAGAAGTCAAGTATTTTGTCCGAGATCACACAGCAGTAGAATCAGAATTTGAATCCAGGAGCTCATAGGTTATGTTTTCCTCAATACATTACACTGCCCCTTGGGTTTAGGTAGCTTGTTCTCTCAAATTATTCAGCTCTCTGTTCAATACTTCTGTCTCAGAAAGGCTGTCCCTGAAATCCTAATTTAAACAACCTCACAATACAGCCAACTGACTGCTGGAGTCAGAGAGAGCTACTGCTTCCTAGCTGTGTGAGTCTGGAGTGTGCATTTGACTTTCCTATGCACCTGAGAAATGGGAACAGCATCACCTACCCCTCAGGGTTGTTTCAGAAAGATAAATTGAGTTGTGGCACGTGAAGTACGTAGCACAGGTACATCTACACAGTAAACACTCAGAAGCACTAGCTACCTGTATTGCAAATGAGTGTGGGGAACAATGTTATATTTATTTTATTTTTATTTTTTGAGACAGAGTCTCATTAGGTTGCCCTCGGCAGAGTGCCGTGGCATCACAGCTCACAGCAACCTCAAACTCTTGGGCATAAGTGATTCTCTTGCCTCAGTCTCGCAAGTAGCTGGGACTACAGGTGCCTGCCACAATGCCTGGCTATTTTTTTGTTGTTGTTGTTTGTTTGTTTAGCAGTCCTGGGCTGGGTTCGAACCCACCCACTCCAGTGCATGTGGCCAGGGCCATAACCTCTGAACTATGGGCACTGAGCCAACAATGCTAAATTTAAATGCTCTTCAAGTTCTGTTCATTTTTTTAAGAGGGGCATAGCTTTTGGAGTAGGTTCAGATATAAATATGCTGACGATAGTTTATTAAATGCTCTGTTGCATAAAGACTTAGAAAAGTATATGTCAATTCAGTCTAACACTAAAAACAGAGAACTCAAGAACTGCTAGCTCCATCTAAATCCTGCCTTTATGAACTCTCCTGCTTTTTAAATCAGATCCCTGCCCCCACTTAAATTGTGAATGTACGGATGCACTTTTCAAGCCAACAGGTAAACAATAGACTGAGACAACACAAATTCCTTCTGAATGGATCAGTTTTATTAGTTCAGGGTATTAACCTAAGATAGGCTAAATATAAGTGAATATGTTTATGGTTAAGATGACTTAAATTCATATTAATTGAAGCATGATGATTTACGCCTATAGTCATATAGTCCCAGCTACTCAGGAGGCTGAGATGGGAGGATTGCTTGAGCCCAGAATTTGAGTCCAGCCTGACAACACAGAGAGCACTGTCTTTAAAAAAAAAAAAGTAAAGAGTAAAAAATTCATATTCAGCCATGCCCATTAAATGCTGCCCCTGCTCAGAGGGAAAAGTCAAGGGCAACCCCAGCAGCAAAAGCCTGGTCTTGTTTGCCCTTCTACAGGCCAGCAGCCTCGGGACTTACAGAAGGAGGGAACCCAGATCCGGCCCCTGTCGCTCTCTTTTGCTGAAGGAGTGGGGATGGTGACGCCTCCCTAGCCGCTGAAGACGTCACTGAGTGTGCTCTGAATAAGGACACTGTTCTGAGGAAACTCAGACCTGGGTGGGGAGGACGGAAGCTTGGCAAGAAGCACCTGGCCCCGTGCCACCCAGGGACGATGTGTTTCCACCTGCGACACTCACAACCTCCTCTCCAGATCGACTCAGAGGAGGATGACGCCAGGCAAATTACCCCCGTGGTCATTTGACCACTGCATTTCTCACCTCTGAATATAATGCTCTTACAGGGCTTGGTAATACACTGTTTTCTCCACAAATAATCCACTTGTGTTTCTTCTTTCATTACTGTTTATTTGGTTACTGATTCTGCAACTTGAAATTATTGTTCAAGTGCCAGTTGGTAACGAATTTATGCCACTCTCCCAGGAGATGGGGTAGTGATGATGGTGTGGTGCCGGAAGGGAGCCAGGCAGAGCCAAACACTGTATCCCATTTTGGAAGCTCTTTAGTTAATGGGTTCAAAGGCCATTTTTTCCCAAGAATCCCCAAAGGGACATCAATCATGGGATTATTCTCCAGCTGCCAGACATGGCTAAGGAGATTCAAACATTTTTACTTTTGAAAGTCAATGTAGTTCTTTGATTGAGATTCTACAAAATAAACAGATTACAGGAATAGTGAGAGCACCTTAGAGATGGAAGCTATTTAACATTTCTAATGCCTTAAATGTGTTAATTACAGAAGTAATACAAATGACACTCAACTCAGACTGCCCTCCCTGGGGAGAGCAATAATCCTGAGGTCTGTTCCAGGATCGAATGTTTTAAATTACGTACTGGTCTTTTGTGAGTTCTTTTAAGGCTCACTTTTGTTCTTTTCCTTTTTTTTTCACATACCAAGTTTACACAGGCTTCAGACTTTTACGTGTAAAATAACTATCATTGACTTAGCATGCAGTAGGCGCTAAACATCGCAACAGGTCTTAGAGATCAGCCACTAAGACATTTAGATATGAAGGTTTTAAGTAAATAAAACATCCAAGTGTCCATCCTGGAAAAACAGATGAACAGATAAGGGTACAGGAGCCCAGGAAAAAAATCTTAAACCAACCTGGCTGGAAGTTTGGAGGAGGCAGCCCTGTCACGAGTGGGGAACCTGTGGCCTTCTGATTTCAAGATTGTCCTTTTTTTAAGCACCAAAGGAGGCAAGAAAAGTTTCATCTTTCTCTGCTGTACCCCTCTTAATGAAGAGATTTGCTCTGTAAAATTTAGATTCAAATTCAAAAGGCTGCACTTAAGGTCCTGGATGTTGTCCTAAGCCTACAGGTTCCTGAACCCCAGATGGATGCGTAAGAGGAAAGACAACACCATCGGAGAGGCTGCTCTGAAAAGAAAACCCAGGCTGGAACTAACAGAGTGGGATGAACAGAATAGATAGTAGTCCAGATATATCCCAGCCTTGCATGCAGATTGGAAAAGGAAGATAAGAAATGCCTAGAGTGGGATCCTGTCTGGTCTAAGCAACTGGGTTCACGAAGTTAAGAGCCTTTCAAATCTCCAATTCATCCTCCTACCTCCTATTAGAGTAGGAAATCTTACCTCCTATTTTGTAGAGAAAAGTAGAAAAACGGACACTATAACATGGGAACATCTAATGCCATTGCTCAATCAACCGAGTTGTATTTGTTTACTGATTCAACCAATATTTGTTGCATTCCTACTGCACTGGGCATGCTCCCTGAGAACCCTGCCTCCCCCTGCCTCTCCTACTCACCCACCTTCCCTACAAGGGAGAGGCTGACCTTAGCTCCCATCCCCACTAGCCCTCTCACTATAGATGATTCAGCATGCCTTCCTGTGAGTTTATCCTATTCTTTATTTTCCCCTTCATCAACATTTTTCATGCTCAAATTTCTTCCACCTCAAAAAAGAAAAAAAAAAAAATGCCCCCTCCTTGGGCAATGTAGCACTATCAAAATATCAAATGTACATACCCTTTGACCCCATAATTCCACTTTTGGGAACTCATTCCACAGAAATTCCTGTGCACATATGAAAAGACAGAAATAGGCACACATGTTCAGATGTTCGGTGTAGCATGTTGAGAGATCAAATTTCTACTCTAATATCCACACAATACTACAGCCCAACAGAATACCATGCATGTGCTTTACACAGTAGCATGTCTGAAATGTACAAAACAAAAACATAAACATAGCAATAAACCCAATTTTCATATTGTAAGTGAGCAGAAGTTTGTGGGTGTGGTAGCAGGTGCACAGGAAAATCCTGAAGGCTGTGTCTCACATTATAACAGTGGTTATATCTGAGCGAAAGCGATTATGGAGACTATTCTCAGTCATATTTTTTAATGTTTAGAACTTTTTATGATGAGTATATACTGCTTTGTAATCAGAATAAAATAATAAAGATCAGAGGTTATCATAAAAAGTTAAAACAACTTTGATCAGCCTTCTCCGCCGCATCCACTGCACTGAAACATAGCCCCAAATCCTTACCACTGCACCAAGGCCGCAGCACACCAGCAGCCCTCCACCAGGAGTTCACCCTCTGCCACCTACCACCTGTCATTGGCTCAGGTCTACAATGACTCACACACTGCGGAACCTAATGCCCATTATATATTTCTGCCTTACTTGGCATCTCAACAATCTCTGACACAGTTGACCATGACTTCCTTTAAAGACTCTTCTCCTCTTGGTTTTATTCTCTTAGAGGTTTTTCCTTCTCTCTGGTTTTCTCTGTTGGTGACTCTGTCTGGACTTTTACTTCTGAAAACATTCAGGGGTGTATCCGTCTATCCAACTTGCTCCTCTATAAATCTGTCTGATGGCGTTTGTTAACACATCTAGGCTAAAGGTTCTAAATGCTCAGACCTTGATAATTAGCATCTACAGAAACTCAAACTAATCAACAAGAAGAGAACAAACAATCCCATTTACCACTGTGTAAGAGACATAAACAGAATCTTCTCTGAAGACAGGCGAATGGCCAAGAAACACATGAAAAAATGTGCATCACCCCTAATTATCAGAAAATTTTAAATCAAAACCACCCCAAGATGTTACCTAACACCAGTGAGAATGGCCTACGCCACAACGTCCCAAAGCTACAGATGCCGGCATGGACTTGGACAGAAGGGAACACTTTTATGTAAACTAATATAGCCTCTTTGAAAAGAAGTATGGAGAATCTTCAAAACGCTAAAGGTAAACCTTCCATTTGATCCCACAATCCCATTACTAATTATCTACCCAGAAGAAAAAAATCATTTTACTATAAGGACATTGGCACTAGAACATTCACTGCAGTTCAATTCATAATAGTCAAGACACGAAATCAACCCAAGTGCTCATCAACTCATGAATGGATTAATAAACTGTGGTATATGTATACCATGGAATATTATTCAGCCATTAAAAAAATGGAGATTTTACATTTTTTTTTAATATTTACCTGGATGGAGTTAAAAAACATTCTGATTAGAAAACTATCACAAGAATGGAAAAGCAAGTATCCAATGTACTTGATACTAATATGAAACCAACAGATAAACAACTACATGTCCACACAAGAGAAAAACACAAAAAAATTCAAGTGTGGGGAGGGGTGGCGGGAGGGGGTTGGTACACTCTCCCCTAACAGGCACAATGTAAGGGTGTACAGCACACCCCCGGAAGAAGGGCTCAACTACAACTTGGACTTTACCTGACAAACACAATGTTACCTAATCATTTGTACCCTCATATTAATCTGAAATAAATTTTAAAAAGAAATGCTTAATTTCTTTTTCTATTTCAAATGCCTCTTTGCAACTCCAGATACATATATTCAACTTTCTAGGCAATACCTCAACATTCCTGGCACCTCAAGTTCAGTGTTCACATGGTGTTTTCCTCCCCACACCTACCACGCAAAGCTATTTCCCCATTATTTCTTACTGTAAGTCAGTGAAGGGCACCACTATCTACTTCTCGGCTGGTCAAGTCAGAAACCTGGTTGCCATCCTTAACCACCCTCTCGCCCTCATCCCCACTATCTCATTCACTCCCCCGTGGTGCTGAGATCTCTTGACTGTGTCTTCCTCTCTCCACCTGCCAAGCCTTAGCAGCTACTGTCTGGACTATTGCATTAATTTCCACCTGGTCACCTGCCAGCAGCTTTCAGACCCTTCCAACCCCATCTCCTTTCAACAGCTAAAGTAACCTTTGAAAACAGAATTCTAGTACTTTTCTGTTTTTAACCCTTTAAAGGCTTCCCTTTAGGAAATCTCTGCCAAATTTATGACAATAAGCAAGTGTTATGTCTGCAATGGGGTAAAAAAGGGCAGTTAATTTTTAAAGGAGTCTGGTTAAAAAGAGAATATAAGCAACACGAAAACAGGAGCTATTATCTCTTTAGTTAGCTCTAGAACCTGAGTGGCTGCTCAAGGTCTTTGCATATACAGCTGAACTTCCATAGCTGACCACGTCCTTACCCTGACCACCTCAAGTTGACCCAATTTTCGCAGGCCACACATGCACCACATTGCGGATCAGTTTACAGGTCTAGTTCCTTACGTTGACCACCTCTGTGTGTTGAGTACTTGGTTACAGTCCCTTGGTGGTCAACTTACAGAGAGTCTAGTGCAGGTGATCCTAATAAACAATGAATGAATGCATGAGGTACCCAGAATGGCCACACAGTTGAGGAATGAATACTTTTATTTCTCTATTATGCCCTGTTTTATAAGATGAAACATGTATTCCTATTATATATTCACACTCACGCAAATGCTGATGGAAAGGAGTGAAAGAAAAGCTAACAGGAAAAATTGCTGATGGACAGAGCCCTGGGTGAAGGTGTTAACACTAATCAGAAAGATGAGAAAAGGGCGAAGCAAAGATGAACAGAAGCGTATATATGCATCGTATCAAATAGAATATACATGTGTGAGTCATGCAAATGATTACATGTAACACACTTACCTATATATTATATACATAAATAACATAAATATGTCTATATATATAGGGGGGAAGATGGGAAAGGAAGCCGAGGCAGAACCCCTGCAGAGTTCCTTTAAAAGCAAGATGACCCAGCCAGACTGAGAGGAGCGGGTGTGGAGCAGGAGTCTGCAACAGCTTCTGTGACCCACAGGAGAGCATCAGCTGACAGGTGTGCTGGGCTGAGTTTCCATCCTGCTAGGGTTTTTTTCCCTCAAGCTCTACAAATGCTCAAGACTCTGATTCTCATTTTGGCCTTCTGTCCCTGACACAATGGTTCCCCGGTGTCAGTGCAAGAATCAAGCATATCACAATAACCCAGGGAATTGAGCAAAATGATTCTTCCCCCTGCCCCATGGAGATTCTGTTCTAGTAACTGGGGGGGAGAAGGGGGCGAGTGTCTCATGTACAAAGCAATTTGTGAATGACTGGCCAAAGGAACCCCACCTTGGTCCCTGGGCCACAGAATCACGGGCCTCACGATCACATTTTCTCTTCCGTCACACCAACACGGCTGAGCACACTGGGTTAGCGATCAAACCTGCCAGCCACAGCCTGGTGACATGCAATATCCTCTCTGTCTTTCTAACCATCTGAGAAGCAACAATTTAGAGCAAAAATAAAGAGAGGGGGCTATTATCTCCTCACACATGGCTGTGACGGGAGGGAACTGTTTCCTGGTGGGTACTTACCAGCATGGGCATCCCTGCCACCAGGCAAAAGGAGAAAAAACAGACCTCTTTCTTTATTATCTTTCCTGTTCTTCTGTTCAAAACTAACATTTTATCTAGCTACTGAGAACACGAATCCAAGTATGCTCTGAAGCTGAAGTGATATCAGCTGAAAATAGCCCAGAGGAAAAAAAATTCAGAATTTTTAACCTTTAATAGTTTCTCTTCATAAAATGTGGGCTGCAATTTTACTCGAGACTATAAAGATGTCAGCATTACCAAGACTGCCTGACAAATACAAGGAGAAACTTAAATTTCACATTTCTTTGATTGGCTGCTATAACTCTGTCTCCTATTCTGGTTTTCACTTACACATGATTATTTCAACTGCTTGGAAATAAAATAAATCTATGGGTAAAAAGAGACCTTAAAATCACCTGTTTTAATTCCCTGGCCTTAGAGTTGGAAAATAATGACGAGTGAGAATGCCCAGGAGTATTCAAGTAGAAAATCTGGAAATGGAAACCAAGTCTCCTGACCCTGCATCCTGGGTCCTCCCTCCCCTACAACATAACAAAAGAACTAAGGCTGGTGAAATGGAGATTCACAGCCAGTTTGCATAGTGTCTATTTCACAAATGTGATTAAATGCCATAAAAACAGCAATTAAAAGCTCACATCAGTGAAAGTTTAATGGAATTTTTTTTTTCTTTTTTTGAGGCAGAGTCTCATTCTGTCACCCTGAGTTAAGTGCCGTGGCATCATAGCTCCAGCAACCTCAAACTCTTGGGCTTGAGCAATCCTCTTGCGTCAGTCTTCCAAGTAGGTGAGACTACAGACATATGCCACTGCGCCCAGCTAGTTTTTTTGTTTGTTTGTTTGTTGTTCTTAAAGTAGAGAAGACGGGGTCTCGATCTTGCTCAGGCTGGTCTGAAACTCAGCCTCCCAGAGTACCAGGAGTACAGGCCTGAGCCACCTCGCTGGGCCATGTCAGCCAAACTTTGAAAAGAGAGGACTGAACACACACACACACACACACACACACACACGCATTCACCCCTGCTCCCTCCTCAAACACCTGGAACATGAACCAACAAAGACAGAGAGAACAGGAGAGGAGAGGAAGATAAACAACAAAAAGGCAAGTGACAACTGGCTCAGCAGACTGGAAAAACTCAGCCCTAACTAGGGAAGCCTCCAAGCTATTCCATTTAAATTCCAAACCCTCAGAGAGGCTGAGAAACTGGCAGCACAGGTTCCTCTGGAAAGGGGGTGAGGGGGAGGTAGGGCAAGAGAAAGGATTAAAAGTCTGTATAAGGAGGAGTCAGAGCCCGAGACTCAGACTCCCCCTCACAATCTGAAGACCTGTGACTGCTCCCCAACCCCAGCCCCGGCCCAGGAGAAGACTGGGAATGTAAACTCTGGGAAGTCAATGCAATCTTTGGCTTGGAGGACACTAGGCCTAACTGAGGATAGGGATTCTATACTAGAAAGACATTACACAAAAGATTATTTGAATGTTGAGACTCCTGGACTTAGCTTCCTGACCAGTAAATATTCGCTCTTGATCTGATCATCTTAAAAAAGAAAAAAGCCAGAAATTACTAACATCAGGCTAAAAAAAATCAACAAAAATAAACAAAGTCACCCTAAAGTCCCATAATTCTAAAATTCTATCCACTATCTTAAAGCCTAAGGTCAGCTTGTAGATTGCTACTATAAACTAAAATAAAATTTTAACACCCCCCTCCAGCTGACTGAATGAACCCCCTTCTTAGCCAAGGGGACCCAGAAATACCCTAAAGCTGTTGCTGATCTTGAGAAGAGAGGTCAGGCTGCCCTGGCCTTCCCATGGAGAGTTCCTGTGTAACTCACGATTAAGATGTCTAAGCTTATGCAAGACAGAGGTTAAACCACACCTGCAGGTCCTCAAGTCACTTAGCGGATCACTTAAGCCTTGGTGTACTGTCCAGTCGCTTGTCTGTGATTAGCAGACTTCCTTCACTTAAAACACTTCAAGGCTTTAGAGAAAACTTCATTTCTTTAACCAATTACAAACCAAAGAATATTTAAACTCACCTATAACCTGTAATCCCCCACTCCAAGCTTCAACATATGCCTTCCACATACCGATTTATGACCTTCTGTGTAATTTCCAACCACGGGAGACCCCCTGTTCAAGGCTTCCTGGGTCTGGCTCTGGGCTATGGTCACTTACCCTCATGGCTCAAAATAAACCTTTCTAAATTATTTTACAGAGTTTGGGTTAGTTTTCATTGACACAACTCTAAAATAGGAGGGGATCAGACTTTCCAGACATTAAGGAAGCATCTAACAGAGGAACAGCAAGGCAACTTGGAGAAGAGGGAAAAATCACAAGAAGAAGAAATGCTTTTTAAAAACTCCAGCATCCAGAGAAATCTGAGAAAAGTACATCCATAAAAATAAGGACAAGATGTTACCAAAGGGAAAGATAAAAAGAGAAAGAGGAAGGAAAATATTCAGAGAATAAAAAGGAGCTTTTGAAAATTAAAATGATGGCGTAAATTAGAAATTCAACAGGAGGCTTAGATAGATAAAATTTGGAAAATGCCCAATAGACCTAACCAAAGAAACAGAGATGGAAACAGGAAAATGTGGAAAATTAGGGGATCAGTTCGAGACAGTCAATATTCAAATCTAAATAACTATTCCTGATCAAAGAAAACAGAGGGTAATTGTCAATGAAAGAAATTTCCTAGAATCAAAGGCCACCTCCCCCCACCCCAAATTGAAAAACATCTTTCTCTCAGAATTGAACAGAACTGAAGGACACTTTTTTTTCTGTTAGAAAAAAAAAAGAACTGGACGGAGGAGACCTTGCCAAAATGAAAGTGTCTACCAAATTCCCAGCGTATTTATCATTATGAAATTTCCAAACACCAGGTTCAAAGACAAAAGGCCTACACAATTCCAGAGTGCTAAAGCAGTATTTATACAAAGACCACAAGTCAGAATGGCAGGAAGTTCTCAAGAGCAACTTTTATTAGAAGGCTTTGGAATTCTGATAGCAGATAATTTCCACCCTAGAATTATATCCTTAGCTTAGCCTTCAGTGAAAGGGCAGGGAACGCAGGCATTGTGTGACCTGAAGAGTCTCAAATTACCTCTCTTATCCCCTCTTTCTCTGTAAGACCCTGGAACATGTACTCCACCAAAATGAATTAATAAACCAACGAAGAGTAAGACATGAATTAGGGCTCCAATACAAGAGGGGGAAAGGGAGTCCTCAGGATGGTGGTGGGAAGAGAAGATTAGGAGGCTCTGGGAGGAATTTCCCCCCAAAGGATTTGGGGGGAATCCTTTGACAGATCCTCTGACAATTTGACAGAGTTCCTGTGATAATATCTAGGTTGATAATATCTAGAGGAGATTTACTAGAGGGTAAGGGTTTGAGGATGAATTATTCATAACTACATAAAAAATTAAGAAATAATAAAAAAAAATCAATGTTATAGAGTCTTCAGAGGAAAAGCAATTAAACTATATTACATGGCTCATCTGTAGAAGGAATTCCATAGTTAGAATAAAGTAAACACTGCATATTGATCTTATCAAAATTACAACACAATTACAATTGGGAGGACGATGGGGAGGAGGGCCAGGAAAGTTTGTGTGAAAAGGAGAGGGGGGGAGGGGCAGATGAAGAAGAGCTAAGTACTTTACTCTGCATCAACCCATAATGCCCCAAACTGAAAAACAGATAAGCACATTAATTAGAGATAAAGAGGTAATTACTAGAAGAATCAGTTAAAGCTACAAACACTGGCCTCTGGGAAACAGAGAACTTGTATTACTTAACTTTCTGATTACACGACACCTTAAACTACTTATGTAAAACTTTGACAAAAAAACTTTTCATTTTTTTCTGTTTAAACAAAAGTGGGGGACTCACGTCAAATACCTCGTGGCATGAACACATACAAATGTCCAGAGTCAGCGTCACTGGCCCGGCACCAAGTGGGTGTCAGACACTGTGCTGGAGGCAGAAGATGTAACAGTGAGCACAACAGAAAACATCCCTTTTCAAGAAGTTTATATTCCATAATAGAAACTAAATATAAATATTTTTTAAATAACTGACTATATATAGTGACAAGGAAATAAATAGGTTGCCATGAGAGAGATTAATAGCGGGAAGTATTCTAGGCAGCATGGTCAGAGAGGCTCCCTGAAAAGGTGGTGTTTACACCGAGACCTGAAGGGTGAGAAAAAGTTGGTCAAGTAGAGTTAGAATAGTAGTCGAGGGACGGGGGAAGATTGCCTACGGGTCTGAAGCAGAAAGTACCTCTGTGTGCTCAGGGATCAAGGAAGGTCAGTGTGACTGCAGGCTGGGGAAGACAGGAGAGGCTGAGCAGGAGACAGGAGGCCTGTCATACCACGCGCTGCCGGGTGAGCCACGGGAACACGCGCTGCAGGGTGAGCCACGGGAACCACGCGCTGCCAGGTGAGCCACAGGAACCACGCGCTGCCAGGTGAGCCACGGGAACCACGTGCTGCAGGGTGAGCCACGGGGTGGCACCACAGCATCACAGAGCGAGTGCTCTGCTGTGGTCAGGGCAGAAACGACAGGCCTGTTATCAGACTATACTGTCTAGGTCCAGGTGACAAAATTGGCCTAACCTGGCAGTTGTGGAAATGCAGAAGACAAACTCTATTGTGTGAGGAAAGATGACGAAAAAACAAACCAAGGGTGACACCTGATAGCTAAAACGAGGCCTGGATCAAAACACGGAGACCAAATGTAACAGACGTGCAGGAAAGTTTATTTTACACGTGGGATACAAGCAGGTTGAAATCTAAAGAGATGTCAGCAGGGTTGGGGAGGGAGGCAGATCTTTTTATAGCAGGCTGAAGAGGAGCTGGCTTCTATGGGATCACCAAATTGTAGTTCTTATCAGGCCATCAGAGACGATATCTCATTATCAGGACTCTCCTGGAGGACTCTTCTTATCAGAGTGTCAGAGGCTTGCAGTGTCAGCATATTTCTCACTGGCCTGGAATAGGGCCAGTACAAGGACATGAGGGGTCTCTCTTCTCTGAGTTACGACCACCTGTCTCACAGAATGGCTTTTCAATGCCCAGGCTTCTGACTTTGGGAATTGGCAGAAGGGTGGTGCCATCTGCTGAGATGGCAAAGACAGGGTGGAAAGGCAGAACAGGTTGGATGGGACATGGAAGCAAACCAAGCATTCCTCCTGGGACAGGGGGGAAGCCAAGAGGGAGGTCGGGGTCAGCAGGGTGCAGGGTGTCTAACTCAGAGGCACTCAGTGTTGGGGAGATGCCTTGGGGAGTCATCTGGGAATTAATGGAGTTTAAAGCCTGGAGACAGATGATGTGTAGGGACAGAAAAGAGATTCGGCCACACCATGAAGAATTCTCAACACTCTGAAGTCCTATAACAAAGGAAAGGCGAGCAAAGGATTAGGAAACAGCTAACAGAGAAGAGGGAAGCCAAATGGGAAATTGTAGCTAAATGTACATTTATTTACAAAATATTCTCTACATGTTGGCCACCTCTTTATAAAATTTGGTGATGCTACTATTTCCCATTTTTCCTATGTATAGTGATTTTAGGGTGACCTTTGAGACACACTGTAGTGTCAAGAAGGGAAGGGAAAACCATATTTATAACCACTCAGAGATCTAGTAATATAGGGATGTATCCACTGGAAGCAGCAACACATACATTTTGAATGACCTTGACCAAATCAATTTCAAAAGTGGACAAGAAACTACACCAGATTATAACATACCGAAAAGTAAACAAGAAATGAAGAGGCTATGGTACATGGAGACAACATTTTTAAAATTTCACTTTAAAGGGAGCCAGAGAAATGGGATAAGAGAGGTGCAGAGGTATGGAAGGATCTAGAAAGGTATCTGGTTCTTCAGCTTTTAACACAGGGGTCCCATAGAGCATTAATTCACTTCTTCCTTCAGTTGTTCAAACAAACACATACTGAGCACAGAACAGTAAGTTCTTAGGGAGCTCACAACCTCCTGGGATAGAAACAGTAAACAAATGCACACACACTGATTTCAGGTGGAGCTACCCAGCAGGTTAAGAGGATACAGCGGCGGAGATATTTTAGACAGGTGAGATGGGATGCCAGCCCTGAGCAGGCGACATTCAAGTGAGAACTGAGAGCATGGCCCTAGAGGATGAAAGGCAGGGGGGTGAGAGGAGGTTGAGGGCAGCAGCCAGGCAGGCAGTGACGTGTCAAGGGGCAGCAGGAGGCCAGTGTGGCCGGCCCAGAGAGACGGGGAAGATAGAGGGGTCGCAGGGGCCTCACAGTCCAGGGCTAAGAGTGTAGATGTTACACTGTTTCTAGAGAAGCTACTGCAGAGAATACAAAGGTCTGGAGAAGAAACCGTGGCTGTGACAGTACGTGAATGGAGGCAGGATGAGGTTTTAAGAAGCGATTATAGAAGTCCCAAAGTTTCACGTAGGTGTGAAGGCTGGGATTAGGAGTGCTTGGGTCTGGACAGAGGCTAACAGACAGAATATGAGGTGTGAGAGGAATGGAGAATGTCCCAAGCTGTGGGGCCTGAGCAGCAGCCACGTTTAGTCACTGCAGATATCAACAAGGGAGGGTTCATCAGAAAACAGACCATTTGAGGTGTCCACCAGACCACCAAGGGAAGAAGTAAAGGGGGGGAGTGTGTGTCGACATGCAGATGGAGTCATCGCCTAGGAAGCTGAGATGGGGAGAGGCTGGCAGATTTGAACCCAGCCCGGGCCAGCTAAAGAACAACGACAACTGCAACAAAAAAATGGCCGGGTGTTGTGCTGGGCGCCCGTAGCCCCAGCTACTTGGGAGGGCTGAGGCAAGAGAATCACTTAAGCCCAAGAGTTTGAGGGTGCTGTGAGCTGTGACACCACAGCACTCTACCAAGGGCGACATAGTGAGACTCTGTCTCATAAAAAAAAAAGAGTTCTTGTTTTATCTTCATGAAAAATTTGCATTTTTGCATAATAAAAATTCTTTAATATAAAGATGTTTTTCATTTCCTTCCAGCTAAATTACTTTGCTTTCTCCTGAAAGTTTTAGGAATATTTGTGAGGTGAACATGATAACCAGCAGTTTTAGGAATATTTGTTTTAGTTAGCTCTTCCCTATACATGGTGACCTTACTTCTACACTGCCACACTTCCACTTATGATCCATCTGACAATGACATGTGAACTGTCTTATTAAGATATTGAAGTGGTTCCACACACTTCCATCATTAATCTCTCCTGTCTGCCCCAACTTAACATCTGGGGGTCTATCCTACGCACAACACAGAGTAGTTTGCAGTCTGGGTTCCAAAAAATTATAACGATATCCATCCAAAGAAATCTTTACTTCCCAATCACCTCTATCTGGAGCCCCCAACCACATGTAGACTAAAGAGATATCAGCTGCAATCTTACTTTCTGAGATAAATCTTTGTTATACCTCCAAGAGTCAACATAAATATTGCAAATCTGAAAATATTTTTCCAATAAAAATAAGATACTAGCCAAAGGATTTAATTCTGCTATACTAATAAAATGTGGCTATTCAGAGTTATATATTCAATATAATAAAAAAAAATTCAGTCCTCAAAACCTACTTTCAGAAAATAGCATTATTTTCTCTGATTAACTTTTTGTAGGTTGGTAATGCCACGTGCTCTCCCTTTTATTATGCCAGATACATTTGTAAATATGTAACTCAAAAGTCCCTGGGTTTTGTAAGTACCTTGAGCAACATGTAAGGTCACTGAAATCTTGTTTTTATTATTCTGTCATCAAACTCCCCTTACCAAACATATCTTCTCTCTACTGGAGGGCAGGGTGGGAAGCCCTTTTTGTTTATGAGATCCTGAACCACACAGCACCGTGGGCCATAGCTGAGTAAGGAACAGCTTTTGCTTTCAGAAACTATTTTCCAAAGCAAGCACACAGGAATGGATTATTTTTAGCAATCCATGCTGAATCCATTCATCTAATCGATGAATAAAACGTTATGGAACTTCAACTCAACAACTACTATTTGGAACCCCACTGCATGCCACCAAGTTACAGTAAGAACAAGAAGATACAAGCTTGTCCTCCTGCAAATGACAGGCTGAGGGGCAAAGTAAGCATGCAGTTCAAATAGAAATGAAGGGAATCTTACCCAGACTGGACACAAGGTGACTGTGAGGAGTCAGAAAAGGCCTCCTGGAGGCAGGAACATCACCTGAAGGATGAGGAGGCATCAATAAATATAATAGACAAACAGGAGGGATGGCACTAGGCTGCCAAGACCAGTAAGGCCTCAAACTTGAGCCCCAGGCCTGCCGACCCTGAGCAAGCCATAGGGCTAAGTTTCACGTTTCCTTATGCTCGGAATGGCTCCCTCCTGTCAGCTGACCTTAACTCTTGCTATGCATCAAAATCACCTGGGAGCGTCCTAGAAAGCTTGGTTCCATCCTCCAGAAATGAGGTTTCAGTTGGTGGGGCAGTGCGTCTTTAGAAGGCTCTCTGGATGACACTAGGCGGCAGCCACAGCCAAGGACCCTCAGATGAGATGGTCTCTTCACTCCTGGACATCTTGTCTGCAGCTCTCAACCCTTGGTGCAAAATAATAACCTCCGAGGAGTTTTCAGAAATCCCACTGTAGGATGCATTCCAGACAATTAAACCAGAATCTCTGAGGGAGGGTGTGGTGCTCAGGCATCCGAATTTTAAAGTTCGCAGGCTGAGTCTAAGCTAGAGCCAAGGTTGACGACCACACTTCTAGGCCCTCTTGACGCTTCAGTTCCCTATTACAGCCAATAAAGGACGGGAAAAAGAGAGAAAAGCTCCTAAATTTTTCTCTCTCATTCCTATGTCAAATTAAAAAGAGAACTGAATGCCAGCGGCCACTGATGGATTCTAAACGGGTGTGTGCCACACTGATCAGTGTGCGTCATTCCTGCTGACACCTGATAGGTAGGAGATGCCCCTTCCAAAATGCTCTCAGTTCTAAATTTAAAATTCAGTGGAATACTTCTATAAAATGGCTCCATGGTGTGTTCTCTGCAATACTTAGTTTGAATTTGCTTTGCATGGTTGACTATAATACGAACATTACATTCCCTACCCCTGAGGTTACTTAAATCCACTTATTAGGCAATGGTGAGCTAAACAAACAGTAATTAGAAACACTCCAGACTACCTTTTAAATCTGTTGCTAAATTATATTTTTCCTGCACCAAAGCCCATACACACAGCATGTCCACAAGCATCACAAAGTCAAAGCCTCAGAAATATTTACATTAATAAGGGCATAAGCAGTAAGGGCTGCTTTAGAAGAGGACCATTCATTACGGTTATTTCTCACATCTGGGTAAATAAAGCGCTGCCCACATGTGGTTAGAAATCCCAGGTGAAAATGAACTCTCCAGGGGTCTGGAAATGAAGAACCCCTCTGATAGACTGTCTCATTTCCTGAAATGAGTCAGAAATGAAAGTAATCCTTCAGAAAAGAACATCTGCACCCATGGCGCAGCTTATAAAATAATGCCAGATGATACCTGTGGCTAAGAGGCTGGGCCCAGAAACAGGACCAGGGCCCGCGCACCACACTTAGTCTCAGAGCTGCTGCTGTTAGCTTGGAGCATCTGCAAATCAGAGAGCAGCCAGGCGTCCTGGTCTCTGCTGTAAATCTTAGATTAGCGGAGAGACTGCTCACATTCCATTAGCGAGCCGGCCCCTCGCCAACGGGGTGGAAGCAGCCAGGAAGGATTCGTGCACTGCGTGAGCACGCAACAGCAATTCTCACAAGAAAAACTGTTTTCCTTAACTAAAAATAGTCTCTTAATGCTTCAGACAGACTTTTCTTCCTGAGGACTACAGTGTGATGACCTGTATGCCTCCAAGGAAAGCCTCCCCCTTCACAGTGGGCAGGAAGATACTGTCCTGTGTCGGTACTGAAGGTAAGGAAGACTAAAATACCCTTCACAGCAACACTAGTCAAGACCAGTAAGAACAGGAAGGTGGAAAACAAAGACTGTCTTCACCAACACTGGAGGCCAGTTATTTTTATTAGATGGCTCATCACTGTTTTCATCTTGGGTTAAGAGGACTTGCAGAGTGGGGGTGTAAGTGAGAGAAGGGAGGTGACCTTGAAACCACCTAAACGTCCACTAAAAGGTGACAAGTTAAAATGAAATCTAGTACATACACAATGGAATGCTATGTAGCCACTTACAAGGCCAATCTGTGTGCAGATGAAGGCATCTGAGCTCCCTGTGGTGCTTTAAGACATGTAATAGTCTGTAGTAAACAATTCTGTACATGTTTTAAAGAAGTTGCCTGATGTAGGAAGGGGTTAAGAGAGTGTTAGACTTTTCTTTTACACCCTTTAATGCAGTTTGAGTTATCTGTTCATGTGCCTGCTCCCTTCCCTTTTAATAATAGGCATTAATTAGCTAGATGGAAGTTCTATTTTGGGTTTCTTCTTTTTGCTAGCCTCTCCATACATAATTTAACACAAATGGGTGCTATTTTAAATAGATGTTATGGAATTGTGACTCCCCCAAATCCATCTGTTGAAACCTTGGCTCCCAAATACCCCAGAATGTGAGCATATGCAGAGAGAGGGCCTATAACAAGGTGATTACATTAAAGCGACACCCTCATCCAATCAGTCCAGTGACCATGTAAAAGGAAATCTGGGTGCAGAAAGAGACACCAGGCTGGGTGCACACACAGGAAACCCCACGTGAGGACACAGAGAGGGTGGCCTTCAGCAAGCCAGGCCTCCTGGATCACGTGAAGAGTCGGGCGAGGCCTCCTGGATCACGTGAAGAGTCCGGCGAGGCCTCCTGGGGCACGTGAAGAGTCGGGCTCATGGTGCTTCTCACCAGCTTGGGCCACTCTGTCCAGTGTCTGGAGCCAAGACCAGAAGTTTCCCTCCTCCTCAGTCAGGACTCTTCCTGCTCACATCATTTACCTTGATGGTGTTTGTAACCAATCCCATAACTCATGGAACTAGAGTATTGTTTCCAACTTTCCTCTTTTTTTTGGAGACAGAGTGTCACTTTGCACCCTAGGTAGAGTGCTCTGGCGTCACAGCTCACAGCAACCTCAAACTCTTGGGCTCAAATGATTCTCTTGCCTCAGGCTCCCAAAAGGCTGGAACTACAGGCACCCACCACAACAGCCAGCTATTTTTAAAGACAAGGTCTCGCTCTGGCTCAGTCTGGTCTTGAGCTCTTGAGCTCAGGCAATCCACCCGCCTCGGCCTCCCAGAGTGTCTTTCCAACCTTTTGTTATCTCACAGCACACCTGAACCTATAAACTTCTACACCACACTTAAATTAGGTTGATCCAAAAAAAAAAAAAAAAAAAGTACACTTACCTTGCTGTGACCAGCTTTTGAAAATAATTTAATTAATAGTCTTTAAAATTTTTTGAGGCATACCCAAGAAAAATCCTTTCATGGCTCACTGAAAATCACTGAACTACAGTCTATGATATTAGTGACTTTTTACTTGGCTTATATTCAAAAGGCTTTCTTCCTGTGCTGATACCTAATGAAAAAGGAAGTTATCACAGTAATATTATTAATTTAATTTAAATAAAAAGACTTGGCAGCAAGGTTAAAAAAATCCAGAAAAACAAATGATGTGCCATATTTATGTGCCAACCTATTCTTTATACTTGAGTACATGTGGTCTCAGAGCACAATGCAATACATTAACAGAAGCATGATAACTGAAGGATAAATTTATAAATTTTTTTTTAGACTTCTGCAAATTAATCAATCTCTTTAAACATTGGCGTTATATATATGATATAAAACCACATACTTTGCCTATAGAATCTTTCACCTATAAGCCTATAGCTTATAAAGACTTTTAAGTGGGTTAAGATCCAGACATAGAAAATGATAAAAAAAAAAGTTAAAGATAAATATTTGGTACAGGGATTCAGAGGAAGGCAGAATCACTCTTGCCCTGAATTAGGGAAAGTCTCGCCAAGGGTATGGGGTCCAAACCAACCTGGGAGTAGATACGTGAAGGTCAAGGAGAAGTGGTTTACCTCCAGGTCTGTCTTACCACTAAGTATATAGTTTTTGAAGGCAAGAAATGTGTCCTTAAGATCCTAACAGAGTACCTGGCAAATTAACAGCCATTTACTTATCCCAGGGCAGGAAAAAGCATACAGTATGTTCACATTAGGGTAAGTCTGTACTGCAGGGTCCTTGTAAGGAAGGTATGAGGCGTAAAATTAAAGAAGTTGGGGTTAACCTGCTGATATATTGAAGAAATGGCTTCACCTCTTTGTAGAGCCTTTAAAGGTGTTTCTGAAGGAGAAAAGAACATGATGGGACTAGAAGTGATCAGGAAATGACAAGAATTGGGGCATCGAAAGGTTAACAGGGTGATGGACTGGGGAAATTCTCAGCTTCCCAATCTGTAAAATGGGCATCATACAACCTGTCTTTACAGGACTACTGCTATTAAATGGGATAATAATGGTAAAGTATGTATCACGGGGCCTGACCATAAGCACTTAGGAAAACAGAATTGCTAATATAATCAATTATTATTTCACACCAAAAAATATAGAAGAAGATGGGCGAGAGAAGAAGTGTGAGGTGGGGGCTGAGGCACACGGGTGTATGACCCTTCTCAGGGCCTCCACAAGTCCTCTCAATAGATCATTGTAGTGAAATGTGATATGTTTATTCTTTAGTTCTCCAGAACTTAATACACCCATTTAGCAGCACCCAACACAGGAACAGATGTCTGAAATTACCTTCAAAATCAAGATCAATTTTAAGTTGCTTTTATATAAAAGTAACTCTATAGGTTAATGCCAATCAGTTTTGAAACACTACATCAATAGACTCAGCTATAAATCCAGGAAAACCATTTTCATAATGAAAATGCCACTGCCTTCTTAATTAAGGATGGACGAGCCAACATAAAAGACTTAAAAGAGGAACTGCTCTCTTCACTCATAAATAAAAGGGCCTGATAACTCTGCAAATTGTTCTTGAGATTTTGATGACCAGAAATTGGTAAGAATCTGAGCTGGGGGATTTTTCCAACTGTACAATAATCACTTGATATTTAGGCTCACAGCTTCAGACCAGATTTGATGTTGTGGCTTTTCAAGTTCCTCTTTCTAACTCTTATTATCAGGGTGCTCATGGTTCTATATTTAGTGTCATTCTATAATTAAGCTCCACTGAAGGTAACAGTACTTTGTCTAATACAAAGCAATGCTAATTTTTTGGGTAAATTTGACCTTAAAAGGAAGATTAACTATACATAAAAAGGTATATGTACACTTACATAAATACACGTGGATGTGCATATTCATAGTAAAGTTTTTCCAACTGCAGGCAAAAATAATGTATCAGAAGTCTGTGCTAATGTTCCTACTTCTACATTAATAGTCTATATTAAAACTTTTTATTCTTGGTCCAGGACCAGGCTGCCATATCTACTGTATTACTGGAGCACATAGTATGCCTTAAAATTAATAAAAACCAAAACCCAACAAAATTAGGTAAAGGGCCTAAATGGGTAAAGGAAGACATAAATGATTACTTTTGCTGGATGTCAACAGAAACTTCCTAATGAACAAGGAGGCCAAGATGAAGACGGCACTCAGCCATCAGACAAATCAGCAGGCTAAAGACCAGCGCAGAGTAAGAAACACAAACTCACCAGCATGATTTGCTGACTGTCAGTAGATATTAGCTAACACATACACGTATTCAACACTGAAAATGAGTAACATCTTAGAAGGAAACAGCAGAGAACTAAATCAGAAATTTAAAAAAGAGAAGAAGAAAAAATTCCTTTAAGCAGAGAACAAAACCTCGAGACAGCGTGCAGTGGGCAATGAGGTGACTGCCAGATACATCAAGATGCCCTAGGTTTAATCCCTCTTCTGCATCTACCAACCAGTCTAAGTTCCCTGCAGAATGCTCCTTAACTTTTCTAAGGCTCAGACTCTTCCCCTGTTGCTTGAACAGGGAAGATTACATGATATCCAAAGGTCTCCTCCAGCTCTGATAATAGACTAGTAGTTTATGTAGATGATGAACAGACACTTAAAAAAAAAAAAAAAAGACTTCTGTTATTTCACAGTGGGCTTCAAGTTCACAAGACTGAAGTTTCAGTCTGTCAGCAGGCACAGGGAACACAGCCCTCAAAACCAAGGTCTCTGAAACAAGTACGAACAGCTGGACGGTGTGCACGTGACCCGAGCCAGCACGTCGTCCTCAGCCATGACCTTCCCAGCTCCTCCCAGCTGGATACACTCATTCCTCAACCCCAATTCTCCACACTGTCCTGCCAGAGGCAAGTTATGTACACATTTATAAAATGTTAGTAGAATTTACAAGGTGAAACAGACAATGGGAATATTTGGCATAGCTCTGAACCTTGGGAATAGCACAGTAATGACAAGTACTAGCATTCAAAAAGAACATTTTATACCAGTTAGAATGAGTACCCTAGTAATGCCACTTTTTAAAAATTTCACAAAATAACCTGAAATGCAGACAAACACTTATACCTACAAACGTCTTACAATATTGTTTTTAACAGGAACGTAGCCAATACATGATAGATCTGCAATAATCAAGGAATGACCGTGAAAACTATAACTCAAGTTAGCTCCCCCACCACACGATCCCACTAGCCCTGCGCTCACTCTTTACAGGACTCAAACTGCCAGTCACTTACTGGCCATTTCCTCCACCAGACTTAAGGTCCCATAAAGTCTAGTTCATAATGAGCACAAAATAAATATAGTATATGTTGAACATTTGCCAGAAAAGGCTCTCAAGTAATTGTATGTGGTAAAATATTATTTAGCCATTAAATGCAGCTTGTGAAATGTTTTTAAATATAGGGTATGTTGATGATAAAAAGGTCTGAAAATGGGGCGGCACCTGTGGCTCAGTGAGTAGGGCGCAGGCCCCATGTACCAGGGGTGGCAGGTTCGAACCCGGCCCCAGCCAAACTGTAACAAAAAAATAGCCAGGTGTTGTGGCTACTTGGGAGACTGAGGCAAGAGAATTGCCTAAGCCCAACAGCTAGAGGTCACAGTGAGCTGTGATAATACAGCACTCTACAGAGAGTGACAAAGTGAGACTGTGTCTCAAAAAAAAAAAAGTTCTGAAAATGGATAGTGGTGACTGTTATACAACACTGTAAATGTACTCAATACCAAGGAACTGTATGCTTAAAAATGGTTAAAATGGTTAATTTTATGTTATGTATATGTATAATTTTATGCTATGTTATAATTATGTATAACTTTATATTACCGTTTATACTCGAGTATAAGCCAAGGTTTTTCCGGCACCGAACTCGGCACAAATTTTGTGCCGGAAAAAACGTGGCTTATACTCGAGTATATACGGTATATATACAATAAATTTTTAAAAATAAGAAATGCTTACGAGGTAACTTAAGTGAACCATTTGTTTAAGCAATATAAAACTACACTGAAATTTTTTAAAAGGTAAGAAAGAAAGGGCGGTGCCTGTAGCTCAAAGGAGTAGGGCATCGGCCCCATATGCCAGAGGTGGTGGGTTCAAGCCCAGCCCTGGCCAAAAACTGCAGGAAAAAAAAAAAAGTATACTAAATATTCACAGTGATTTATCTCTGGGAGGTAGCACTAGGGGTGATTTTTGTTTTCTCTATAGTTTCTACATTGCCAAAACATCCACAATGACCCACATGTAGCATTTATAATCAGAGCCCACATTGCAAAAGTCAGGGATAGGAAGGAAGATTTGGTTATCAGCAGCTTGAACCTATATGGAAATAATTTACCTTGCCATGATCCTTGATGTAGCTATCCATCACAGACCACTTGTGCTTGCCTTCACTACTGAGATACTTGCCATTTAAGTGGAAATTTGATCTCTATTAAATTGAAATGTATTTTTTAGCTTTTTGTGATGCCAGAAAGCATTTCAGATTTGATGAGCCGTAAGTATGCTTTGTCCAGGCTGAGAAGTAACAACTGAAGGTTGTTTTAATTACATGAGTGACCAACTGCATCAAATTCACTGTTGTTCTTAGAAGTGAAGGCCTTCGGGAACTGTGACGGGTCTTTCTGCAGTGCCTCAGAGACTGAGACATCCACACAACCTCAGACATCCTCCTGGGGTCATCATATTTACAAATGAATTAGAAGTGAGGCCCTCGGAGTCACTGGAACTCAGGGATGAAGGAACAGAGCTAGGACCAACACTTACCACGCTGGTCACCATGAGTGCTCCTGGTCTCAGTTTCCCTACAAAAAAACAGATGACAGTACCTCCCCTGGGGGTATTAAATAGGATGACGTTTGCAAATGAGAGATGGAGGAAAACCCCGGTGTTCAATCAGTATCATTCCGTTCCTTTCCTTTCCCTGTTTAGATCAAATGCCTAACCCAGGATATCAACAATGAAATGCTAACAATGACCAACTCCTATAACTAAGAAAGTTAATACAGTAGGAGTATGAGCAGGTATTCTGAATATTTTTCTAATTCAACCCCAAGACTCCCTCATGACAAGGTTCAAAATAATTTTAATGTTTTTTTGTAGAGACAGAGTCTCACTTTATTGCCCTTGGTAGAGTGTCGTGGTGTCACAGCTCACAGCAACCTCCAGCTCCTGGGCTTAGGTGAATCTCTTGCCTCAGCCTCCCCAGTAGCTGGGTCTACAGGCGCCCGCCACAACGCCCAGCTATTTTTTTGTTGCAGTTTGGCCAAAACAATTTTCCTACTCTTCGTTCCTCAATAGAAAGAAAATATTAATCACCATCTGTCCTTCACATACTTAGAAACCATGAAGTCACCCTTCAGTTTCTTCTTCAAATCTTTCTTTCATTCCTTTAACACACCTGTGGCTCTGAGCCCTGTTAGCTGGAGAGCCTCGGAATCCCCCTGCAAACTATGTTCCATAGCACAAGGCCAGCACCTAATTCACACGTCCCAGGGCTGACCTTTGAAAACACAACCAAGTATAAGCTTCTGAAGGCTGCTTGACTGGCATGACCACTGGGGGGGGGTGCTGCTGACACAGACCCAGATGACCAACAGTGCCCTCCGGTCTGTTCCCATAACCTTTGTCTCGGGCTTTACCTCACTGTTACCAAAACTGTTTACTAAGCTGACAGCATCAGAGATTGCCTCAGATTCACCACTGCACCAAATCCCTCCCTTCACAAGAATAGCCTGTCTCTGCAAAAGATCTGCTCCCTCCCTTGACTGGCTCTTTTACTTGAGCAGCTCAGCAGAAGAGGAAAAGAAGTAGGTGAAGGAATAATAGAAATCTTCCGCTGTGTGGGGTTACCCTTGTGCAGGCTGAATCGTACAAACTGAACTCCATTACCTCAGACTAGAGAACTGGAGTTCATTCTTTCAGTAAACACACACTGAGCCCAGAGCTAAGTGCTAGACATTTCAAAAACAAGCCACTTTCCCTGGTGAAAGAAAAGAATATCAACAATTCCACCACAGTGCAGCATGTTCTAGAACAAAGGTATTCTCAGGGTTGTTACAGCTGCCCAGAAGGTGGTAGGAGGAGGACACTGAACCTGCGTGGGCAGGATTCTCAGAGCTGGATAATTCACACATCTCTCTCCGGGCCACAGAGGAATGAATGACTGCTAGACAGAGTCTGGGGGGGCTAGTGCACAGCAGCCTTTTAAAGCAGTCTATTTAATGATGTTGCCACTGGAGTGCTTTGGTTGCTACTGTATTTGCTTTCCTGCTCACTTCACATATTCACCTTGTACTTTATTTTCAGAATAAAACATACGGTGCTTCCATTCTCTTTCCAGTCTTTCAACCCCATAATGTTTCCTGCCCCAGAGAGTTGCTTTGACTATCGGGAAAGGCTAATATAATGGCTTAGTTGATGGAAATAAAGAGGCAGGAATGAGTCTGCTGCCGAAAGGAGCTGAAAGAAGGTGTGGGGAGCCCTTATCAGAAGTATCCCTAGTGACCAAGCTCAGCAGGTGACTAACTGCCCTGTGGATGGCCTGACGCATCCAGGGATGAAGACGGGTTTATCTTCAAATCAGTTTCTATCCTGCCTCCTCACCTCACCCACTGCTAGGGAATAGTATTTGTCAAAACAGTGGTTCTTAACCTTTTAAGAAGGGGAGAATCTGGCTAAATCCAGGGACCCTCTCCCCAGAAAAATTCTCAAAAGCACATAAACACTAAATATTGCATATAACTTCGAAAGATTCATAAACCCTTGAATCCCCTGCACAGACACCAGGCTGGGGCATACTGTTCAGTTCTAACGTCTCTGTGCTTCTGCCATGTGTCAGGCACCATGGAAACGCCACCTCAAACCCAACTCTGGTCATTCCAACGTCAGACCGTCCTTCAACGCCCTGTCTTTGTTACATGGTAAGGCTTCTGCCTGTAATACCTGTCTCCACGTTTTCTACCCAGGAACATCTAGTAGATGAATGAAAATAATGAAAACACTCTAAACCCATTCAACCCTAATTCAACCCCTCCCCCAAGAAAAATGAATTACTCCCTACCTCCTGCTCCACCATACTCTGCAGGTGCTCGTATCAGAGAGTCCACAATATTTACAACTTTCGTATAGTTCCATGCCTTTTTCTATCAGACTATAAGCAGACCGAGGACATGGACAGCAGCTCCCTTATCTTTACTTCCAGCTTCTAGTAAAGTCCCTCTTCTAGAGAAAAACATTCCTTTGGGGGAAACAAACAAAAAAATCAGATCATTTTAAGTGTCCTAATGCTCAACCCTGATGGGACGAGTGATCCTTAGCTAAGTCTTAATAGAGAAGCAGCAGTAAATTAGAAAAAAAATTGGGAAGGAGGGAATGGGATAGAGGAGAGAGCAAGGCATGCAGCAGAAAACCGTGTGTGCAGGGACACTCAGGATTCACGGCCACGGAAGGTGTGGGCAGAAGAGGGGACAGGAGGCAGAGAGAGGAGGAGGGGTGAGGGGTAAGGGTCCCAATGAGGTGCAAGGACAGCTTGGGTTTATTCCTTAGAGGCAGGAAGTCCCTGAAAGATTCTTTTTTTTTTTCTTTTGTATTTAGAAAAATAACAAATGCTTATTGTAGAAAATAGAGAAAAGGTATAAACAAGAAAACAAACCCATAAGCCTACCATACAGACACAACCACTATCCCTACTCAGCTTTATGCATTTTTTAAAATATGTACACGTGTGTGGAACTGTGCTGTTTCTTTGGCTTTAACTTTGTCAACAAAATTTTAAGTATTTACTTGGTAGCAGGCACAGGGCTAAGGAGACTAGATACATTGTATCAACTCCTCCTCACAATTCTTAATTCACAGCCATTAATTATAACCCATTTTAAATATGAGGATATGGGGGAGGGTTCTTCGGCCACCTGAATAACAAACAGGTAGCAGAGCTGAGTTTTAACAGTGAGTTTTCTTTGAAAACTTCATTGTTTCTCATTTATTCTCACGTTTTATTTATTAGAGAATTACCTTCTCTAATTTTCTAAGAAAAATCCCTTTTAGATTTTTATTAACATTGTAATAAACCTAAAAAATAAACCTAGAAAAAATAAACACTTTACTATTTTCCCATACAGAGTGCATATAAAAATGCTGACATTGACTTCAAACTTTTCACAAGCTTGGCCAAGCTGGCAGTTTTCTTCATTGAAGGCCTGTAAGTTTAGGTGGGTGAGCATTTAGATACAGACACATGTGGCGAGAGGGAGGACGATGGATTTGAGGAGACAAGATGAGAAAGATGAAATGCAAACTGGGAGACACGGCCTCAGGCCAGGCAGGACACAAAGCAGGGAAGGGAGGCAGAAATACCGGGGTGGGGAGCTGGGGGAGCCGCCTCGAAAACACGGAAGGCAGAACTGGTATCTGACCAGCTGTGGAGCAAAAAGAGGAAGCAGAGTGGTGTGAGGAGGGAGAGGAAGTTGGGGAGACCAGGGCACCAGGACGACGCCATCACTGAGCTGGCATCACGGAGCAGAAGGGAAGTGTGTGTTTGGGGACAGGCACTTTGCGGTAGTAAGAGTTCAACTTCCAGCATTAAGTCACCTGAGTCTCTCATCCTGAAAGCCTGCTCTACGCCTTGCTGAGCGCTGGGGAGTCCGTGGCAAACCAGCTAAGCTGCCATGGGCCAGGTGAGCGGCAGGACAGGCAGAGGGCTGCTTCCCCGTGGGGACAGCCCACAGGGGCTCTAGAGCCCAGGGAGCAGAACTCACAAACTCCACTGTTGGGCCCACGCTACCCTCAGCCTTCTCGGACAGGATGATGTTTTTCTTTTTAATTCAAAGGTCACTCAGTCGATTTTAATCATTAAATAAAATCACATAGGAAGTCCATGATGAGGGTAAGAATTTACATCTCCTGGCTGCCTCTCAGAGCTTTCTCCACCAGCCATATGGAGCTGACGATTAATATTCAGCAGCAAGTGAATTTACAATCGTGTGCCTGTCATTCAAATGTGAAAAGAAATGTTTTCTGCTCAGTATACCCAATAAGACATTAATATATCTCCAGCTTAAAATACATTTATGAATAATTTTATACATTTTACAAATTTCCTGGCGAGAATGATAATAGAAAAATCTATTTTCACTGCTACATGAAACAAAAAAGGGGAATGAAAGGTTCAGTTAATCAAGGAATTTAATATGCTTTATAATAAATATCAAACAGTCATTACTTGGGTTGGATGAGGTCAAAAGATGATTATAACAGCTGGAGTTTGTGCCTATATTTATTCTCTGTCAGTTGCTTATATTTGCATAAGACATTTCCTCTGTTCGTGGTTTTTTTTTTTGTTTGTTTTTTTAACCACATTAGAATGCTAGAAATCAAATTTGCTTTTGTGATTTATATATAAGCAGTAATAAGAAGATTTTATAATGATTAACAGCAGTAACAATCAAATAAATGGAAAATACTAGCCTTTCCAAGGAGCCAATGTAATGACAAAAAGACAGATATGGAAATAAATCATCTGCACTCCCTTAGGTGAACGTGGTTTAGCATCCAAGGGAAGCACTAGAATCTGGAATGATTACTGTGGCAGTGTGTGATGAAACTAAGAAAGGAAAAGCACTGTGAATTGTTCATCTTCTGTCATGTGTTGACAGTGTGTACGTGTGTGTGTGTATACGTACACACACATGCATGTTCAGTTTTATGGCATCCCAACCACAAGAAAAGAGGCAGTGCACTTCACGATTACAGAACAGAAACCTGGGTAGAAAGGACACAAGATGGGTCCCAGCAGGAGGAAATGGTGGTGTCCCGATTTCCCTTAACAGCCCCTGTCGTTAAAGTGTGTCTTCTAGGAGTGTTCCATTAACTCTAGTACAGTGAACAAAAAGTTTCATTAAAACAGAAATGGTTTGCAGATGATTCTTCATAAATTAAGAAGAATCCAATGCATCCATGATGGTTCCTTTAAAAATAATGTCCAAGGAATATCCTCCAATGGAGTTCCTGCTTTTATTGGAAGAAAGAATTTCAAAGCAGAGGGAGAATTGTCCCGATAATGGCTAATCTCTAAGTATTCAAAGGGACCAAGATTAGGAGTGTCCAACAGGCAAAACACTTGACAACTGAATAATAAAAGAAGGAGGGCCAGCAGGAGGCAGGATCTCACCTAATGTGCACATAGTGAGGGTGCATAACACGCCCCCTGGGTGAGGGCTCCTCTACAAATGGAATGGGGAACAATGCGACCTAAAAACTGTGCCCTCATATTAATTTAAGTTAAAAAAATGTAAAAAAAACGAAAGAGAAAAAAGAAGAGGGAAGGGATAAATGAGTAAATGATGCATGACGCTATGAAATTAAGACCCCTCCAGTAAAAAATAGTGTTATTCAGTTTGATTACATAGATGTGCAAAAATTATGGTAACCATTTTTTAGCATGTGAGAGGTACTTACATGTGACAAGTTTAAGTTAAAAACAAGCTTAATCTCAGTTATAAAATACATGTGGGAATTAAAAATCCAAATCAAATCTTGATCAGTGTTATTTAAAAATGTGATTATTTCATGGCTTGGCACTCAGATGAAAGTATACGATAGAACCAGAAAACTCCGCTTTTATATGTTCAAATATATTGTTTATTGAACTTGGCCATAATGCATATGTCTACTTCATTTTCTGCTAACTAGGTCTAATCTTTTATATTTGTAATTCGGGAAAATTTTCATAATCCATTTAATCGTAAGTGTGTCTACTGAACAAGTTAAACATTTTATGTTCATTCCACCAAAGCGTAATAAACATTTGATCAGCTAAATTAAAAAAAAATTTCAACTAACTGACTGAAACTAAACTGTATTTAAGTTATTTTCCAAACGCCAACTTGGGAACTGTGACAGTAGAGAGTGTTCCTGTAAGTACGAGATGTTAGGATGTAGGAAGCCTATAACTAACGGCCCTTCCTCTGCAGTCCTGCCTTCTGGGACAGAGGACTGCGTGGTGCTCACGGATGTGGACTCAAGCGAGAGCCAGCCAGCCTCCGTTCGATTCCCAGCTCAGCCTCTTGCTAATTTTATGACCTTGGCACATTACTTAGTATTTTGCCTCAGTTTTTTCACCTGTAAAAATGTGACCACAATAGGACCTACCTACGCAGTTGCTGTGAGGAGTAAATGATTTAATGCTGAACACTCAGAAGAATACCTGGCTCACAGCACATGTGCAGTAAGTAAGAAAAAGCTTTTCATTTTATTCCTATCATTATCACCACTGTTATCATTATAGCTATCTATTTTGTGGACTTTCCACGAAAGAAAAAAAAAATCAACTCAAGCCTAAGTGCTGGGGTCTAACTAATAATTACACATACGCACCATATTTTCAGCATAACATAATTCAAATTAAAGAACTGTGCGTGCTTTTGGTAAAATATAAAAAAACCATTGGTCATGAAATGCTGGTGAGAGGCAGAAGTAGGAATGGACTCGGGTCTTTGGACACATGGTGACACTCCTCCTCCTCAACAGCGGTCTCGAATCACAGCAGGCTTTCAGTAAACTACAACAACAGGTGCAAAAACAGGCCGTGGGCTGGGTACTGTGGCTCTCGCCTGTAATCCTAGCACTCTGGGAGGCCGAGGTAGGTGGGCTGCTTCACCTCATGAGTTCAAAAACAGGCCATAAATAAATAACCCACAAGTGCACCCTTAGATTACAGGATAAACAAAGGAGATACATTCAAACATCCAATTGCACATTTTGCAGCCTGATTCTTTGGTCTGTGAAAGCCATGTGAAATCATAATGGGAAAGGTTATCCTCCCTGGGCCAAAGTCATCCACCAACTACACATTCATAAGATTGGCGAACTTTCTAGCATTAAAGAGCTTTTGCAAATCTAAAGCATAAACCAAACATTCTAGCCTCATTATAAGTGGCAAGCTGGAAAAAATCTTTGATGTAGTCCACACCCCTCATTTAACAGATAAAGGAACTATGATATATTGGTGATCACCTATATCCAAAATAATAACGGACTCAAAGTAACCTAACACCTTCCTAGAACTTCAGTGGAACATTTTAATTATATATTTTCACGTTTGGAGGCCTTAAATCCTTATTGCAGTGGTTCTCAACCTTCCTAATGCTGCGACCCTTTAATACAGTTCCTCATGTTGTTGGGACCCCCAACGATAAAACTATTTTCATTGGTACTTCATAACTGTAATTTTGCTACTGTTATGAATGATAATGTAAATATCTGATATGCAGGATGGTCTAAGGTGACCCCTGTGAAAGAGTCGCTCGACCCCCAAAAGGGTTGCGACCCACAGGTTGAGAACCGCTGCTATTGTAAGAGGCTATTCATTTAAATCCAGGTTCTTAATAATATTGTGTACCTTCTAACTTTTAATCACGCTCAGATTCAGGTATAATATTTAAAATTTTTAAGTCCTGTGCTTCTTCCAAGGACCCCAATTTCACATTTCATTGCTTAATAATGGCATCAACATGCCTTTCATAAACTATTTAAAACAATGAATAACTTTACATGTTTAAGAGTTCTGAAGTCAATTTTCTCTCCTTTGTAACTGAATCAGTGGCAGGGGCTTGGAGGGAGATGAGGAAAGCAAGCTCTGGACTCTCACGACCTGTGAATGGAAGAGCCTCGTAGAAATGGGAGGACGAGGGTCATCATTAAGGCCAGATTTCTTTCCCACAATGTGCTCTTTTTTAAAAAAGATAGACCTATCACTTCGTATTTACTACATGGAAGTCTTCCGCTATTATATGTTTAACATGCTGAGTTAGTCGGCTATGGTGGCACACGTGTGTGGTCCCAACTACTCAGGAGGCTGAGGCAGGAGGATAACATCAGGCCGCAAATTTCAGGGTGCAGTGAGCTATGATATGCCCCTGCTCTCTAACCTGCAGAACAGAGCAAAACCTATCTCAAACAACAACAAAAACACACAAGCTAAGTCAAAAGTAAATTCATAAACAAACAACCATTTTCAATTCTGTGGACTCAACTTCTATATCTCACATCTAAATAAGTTAATGGAACCAGCCTATGAGACCTTCTAGACACTGTAGGAGGGGCCAAGGTAATAAAGCTAATTGTTCTAAACACACAGTGTGTCTGTACATGTATGGGAAAACATCCAGAGGGATAAAACCCAACAGCAATTTTAACCAGAGGTATGTGTTGTATAAGGCCAGGGTGCACTCTAAGTAGTTGGTACCTGTGCCGTATTACCTTTATGTTATTTTATTTAATTTTATTTTATTTTTTGCCATTGAACTTGATTGATTGATTGATTGACTGACTGACTGATTGAGAGATAAAGTCTTACTTTGTCTCCCTGGATAGACTGCCATGGCATCATAGCTCACAGCAACCTCAAACCCTTGGGCTCAAGCAATCGTCTTGCCTCAGCCTCTGGAGTAGCTGGGACTATAGGCACCCACCACAACACCCAGCTAGTTTTTAAATTTTAGTAGAGTCAAGGTCTCACTCTTGCTCAGGCTGGTCTCCAACTCCTGAGCTCAGGTAATCCACCTGCTCCAGCCTCCCACAGTGTTAGAATTACAGACATGTGCCACCAGGCCCGGCCAAACCATACTGCCTTTAAATACCCTCTATTTCACGCAAAACTCAAATGTTGATAGTAAGGACTATCATGTTTTTTCCTTTCTCTGCATATTCTCATTTTCTTTCAGTGACAATGTAATATCTATACAATTAAACAAATATAATATAAAACAGCCAAAATTATGGAATGCTCACCACTCCCCTCAAGGGTCATGAGACATAGTTCACTGTCAACAAAAGGGAAAAAGTAGATGTAATCAGCCTTTAACAAAATAGTGTTTTGTTGGCATTTACAGGGAGTAAGAAAAACACAGGGGTGATCCCCGCTCCAGGAATTCTCAGAGAAAGGTATCAATACACAAACAAGCAGGGAATCATGGCGATTCTGTTGTGTGAAGATTTTCACAAATCTCCAAAGCTGACTTAAGAGAGCAAGATTAACTTAAGAACATAGCCATATCATGATTTGCTCCACAGAGCCAATATTTATATTTACATTTAAGTATATTGATGACCAAATTATTATAAACAAAATAAAATGTAATGAAATAATATAAAAATTAAAATAATTGCTGTTCTCTCTCAACGCTTCCGTACTGTTAACTTTTGAGCCTCAGAAAAAAGTGAGAGTTGTTTTGGCTCAAGAGGAGGGTAAATGGTTCCAACAATACTCAGCTTTATGGGCCCTGGGTAACAAAACTACTTCACAGGGGTGAAATGAGTATTTAATGAGAACACTGACTGTCGGCCAAATTTCGGCATGTGCCCTGTCTAAGAAACAACAGAGATACATCATTTCTTATAAATAGTAGTTAATAAAAACAGCAGTTTAAAAAAAATCACCTATACTTTTTAAAAATGATTAAGCTTCTTCAGAAATATGTTTATGTTTGGAGTTTTCTGGCCTCTTCTCTGTAATATTTGCTTAAATAATTTCTTTGAACCCTTTACAACACTACCTATTATCAAGATGGATATTGGCCTCCAGGAGAGATGAGTTCAAATTATTTCACTTAACTTCAAAATTGCAAGAACGTGATGCACTGAATCAGGCAGTAGGGTGGTTTAATCATAAATTGCTGTTTTCCACCTGCTGAAATAGATTTTTGCGATTGTCCGTGTGCTCTGCTGGCGCTGTTATGAACTTCTTCAAGGGACTATTTGTTGAAAATGAAAAGGCTGAATATGGCCTATACCCTTCACTCCAAGTCAACTCCATAGATCAAGATCGAGGTATTCTATACATTGAATACCGCATATACTCGAGTATAAGCCGAGTTTTTCTGGCACAAAAAACCCGAACTCGGCACAAATTTTGTGCCGGGAAAAACTCGGCATATACTCGAGTATATACGGTAATAACAATACTAAACAAATAAAAGTTTAAACAGTGGTTAAGAACATGAGATGTAGGCTGAATACATAAAATATAAGTTTAAAAAAATATATGAATACACAAATACTACAGGAGAATGGACAGGGAAGGAGGAATAGAGTACAGGATGTTAATTTTGGTCCTTAGCGTTCTTGTAGAGGGCACAAGCCTGCCTTAACTTGCTTAGGCATTCGAGAAGGCTAAGTTTAAAACAGCAAGTTCTGACAGGACACAGTGGCTTATGCCTGTATTTAGCACCTCATGAGTCCCCAACCTCAAGACCAGACTGAACAACCTAGAGAGACCCTGTCTTTACACAAATAGAAAAATGAGTCAGGTGTGGGAGTACACACCTGTAGTCAGAGCTACTTGGGAAGATGAGGTAGGAGGATTGCTTCAGCCCCAAAGTTTGTGGCTGTAGTGAACTAAGGTGACGCCTCCAACCTGGGAGGCAGAATGATACCCCATCTCAAAAAAATTTTAAAAGTTAAAAAATAAAAAAACATAGTAAAGATACTTGTACTAGGCTGTTTATTGCAGCCCAATTTACAATCGCTAAAATGTGGAAACAGCCTAAATGCTCCTCAACCCAGGAATGGATTGGCAAGCTGTGGTATATGTATACCATGGAGTATTATTCAGCTATTTTAAAAAATCAAGATTTTGCAGCATTTGTTCTAACCTGGATGGAGGTAGAACACATTATCCTTAGTGAAGCATCACAGAAATGGAGAAGCATGTATCCTATGTATTCAACTTCGATATGAGGACAATTAATGACAATTAATGACATGGTGGGGCATGGGGGAAGGGAGGGGGTGAGGGTAAGGAAAAAGAAAAAGGAAGAAGAGAGAAAATAGTGACTAATTCTCACATAAATTGGATTCAATTTTGACTAAAGTACATTACTTAAACATTAATTTTTACTTCAATTTGTTAATATGTTGCTCAGGATACAGGATGCTGCATCCTCATTTATAAGTGAATTATGTTTGTAATTTCCCCTTTATAATAATATATTTTTTCTAATTTTAATATCAGGTGTATCCAGATTAAGGAGAATGATTTTGAAGTATTTATTCTTTTTCTATTGTTTATAATGATTTGGCATGATCTATTTTTTGAAATTATCTATCTTTATTTATAAATATTAGTAGTGTACTCTTTGATACTTTGGGGAAAAAAATAAGAAGAAGTAGTTAATTGATGACTCCATACTGAACCTCAGAGTCAAAGCATTCTATAATAGACATACTCTTATTTGACAATGTGAATGTTACTTTTTTTGCACTGCTATTATTATTATTGCTTAATATAATACTTTGTTGCAGCAATCATCTGATTTCTTTTCTGAATGTATTTGTATTCGTTCGTTCTTTGCGAGGTTTTTATTTCTGGTCCCTATCCTAAACATTGTTATTGTTGTTAAATTTTAAGCCTTTTTAATTTTGTGAAGGCAAAAAGTGGAAGCCTAATGAACACATGTATATGTGAAAATAAATAAATAAATAAATAAAACATGTTTTATGCAGTTGAACAAACTTTACCATGCATAGTGAATGGGACTTCATCAACTTTAAATCATGGTCATTAATTATTTAAAAATATAACTTCTTTCCTTGGATGACGCAGATGCTGTCCCTGTCCCTTGAACCCAGTCAGACTTACGACTATCTCATCCCAATAGCATATGATGGAAACGGTATTTGTGACTCAGAAGGCCAAGCCTTAAGAGGCTGTGCTTCTTGTCCTGTCCACTGGAATACTGGTCTCTGAGCTCTGAGTATTGATGTAGTAAGGTCCTGGGGCTGCCACACCGGCAAGGCCACAGGCAAGCACTGTTATAAACAGCCCCATCTGAGCCAAGCCTTCCAGACATCCTTGCCAAGGTCAGAGAAACACAAGTGATGCCATCTTGGACCAGACTTACCTGCATCTGAACAGCACTCAGCCAAGTCCAGGCTCAATCTCTGTACCAAATCATGATATATAATAAAATGGTTGTCGTCTTAAGTTACTAGGTAAGCTCTAGGATAGTTTGCTACCCAGCAATAGAAAAATCACAGAATTTGGAAGGGACTCTAAAGGTCTTTTAATGAAATACTCGTTTTTTTGAGGCAACTGAGACCCAGACTAGTTAAGTGTATATCCAAACACACAAATTAGTAATCAGGTTAAAACTATAACCCAGGTCTCCAGGGTCCCCACTCTATACCTTCAAGGATTCCATCTTGGTTTCATTATGCCCCATTTCTACTTTTTCACAATTTTGTTATAATCTTAACTCAAAAGTACCAAGGCATATTCTTCAAAGTTGTATCTTCTTCCTATATTAAAAGTTAAGAATAATTCTGATACATATTTTCTCATATCTTTATCTTAAACATATTCCTTGTGCAGGGTAGCGCCTGTGGTTCAGTGAGTAGTCTGAAGCCGAGGGTGGTGGGTTCAAACCCAGCCCCGGCCAAACTGCAACAAAGAAAAAGCCAGGTGTTGTGGTGGGTGCCTGTAGTGCCAGCTACTCAGGAGGCAAGAGAATCGCCTAAGCCCATGAGTTGAAGGTTGATGTGAGTTGTGATCCCACAGCACTCTACCAAGGGTAACAAAGTGAAACTCTATCTCTAAAAAAAAAAAAAAAAAAAAATTCCTTGTGTGAAACTAGAAAACAATTTCAAAATTCACTTCAGCACTATACAGATAGTAATGTTAGCCTCAAAAAGTGCACCTAAAATTTCACCTCTTCACTCTCATTTCAGATGAAATATCTTCAGGTCAAGATCAGTGTTACTTTTTTCTAGTACTTAAACAGCCAATGTTTTGCTCCAACTAGTTAAAATGACCTCTGACTTTATTAGATGGAGTAACACAGTTGTTGAGCTTTCTTTCATTAGCTGAAATACTTACTAAAAGGCAACAACAAGCTTCCCAACGTTAGTCTTTTGTGTAAACAGTTGACAGGAAATGTTCCAGGTGCTCTTTGAGCTCCATGGGAACTTCAATTTGCAGATTAATGATCTGTTCAGTAAGAAGCTTTCTCATTAAGTCCTTTAGTCTTTTGGATACTATGTTCATTAAACTGCTACTTAGCAAAGAATAAAAGACAATGCCAAAGATAAAGAAACAAGTTTTGGTAGCTGTTTTAAAAGGAAAAGTATGTAAGACACTGGCCTCTGCAGCAAGGTCACAGGCCCATAAATGGTAGTATTGAGACCTAGAATCATCGTCTAACATTTTCATCCAGAAACACCTCTTCTCTAAATTTACATAAAAATTATCAAGATTGTTGAAAATCAACTTTATTATTTGATGGATATCCTCTTCCCTCAATAAACCTGTATCCTCCATATTCTATCCTGAACACAAGAAAAGAGGTCCCTGAAATGCCTTAAGATGGGATCACTTTGCCCTGCCATGAATTATTTCTCAGTTAAACATACTGATTTTCAAATTCATGAAAGCACCTTTGTGTATCAGAGAAGAGTCAATCACCAAAAAGGAATTTTTTTTTGAATTTATAAACCTTTACAAATTTGCAGAACATTTAATAGACCAAATTCAAAAAGACAGTAAACCAAAGTAATAAATACCTCAGAAGAATTACATGTGATGAAATGCTAATCACAACTTTAGAAATATTTGCAAATATTTTATAAACACGATACAATCAGATAAATTTCTTGTGTAACACACTATTTCCAAGAGAATAGTTTTTAATCATGCATGTTGTGGTTTCTGATATGGAAGCTGCAGTTTCACTTCAAATGAAGATACTATACTCACAAGGCATTTTAATTCAGGACATTACAGTCGTGGGGACAAAGCTCTACATCAACTTGCAATTCAAAATTATTTCAACCCCACAAAAAGTCCTACATGGTACCACCGAACAGATAATGATTTTAAGACACCGTGAGGACCAGCATCTGAGTAACATGCTCCACCTATGGAGTACGCAATCCTAACTCAGGATAACTTCCCATTACCACAGCAGATCTATCCTCAAAAAGAATGCAGTGTAAAGGGCAGTCCGACTTTGGCCTAAGGCTGGCCACAAAGGCCCAGACCACATACCCTTAAATTGGAGAATTCTAGGACTGACTCAGTGGGGACACACATCTACTATTTAATGGCACAACCCTTTGTTAAAATAACATTTGCCATATTTCTTCAGGTCAATTGATTCCAAATTCCTGTTTTTGTTTTTCTAAAAAGTCTACTTCTCTCAAGATACACTTTTGTTAATACCTCATCTGAAGTACCTATAAACACAAAAGAAAATCCAGGCTTACTACTTTAAGAAAGCTTTCTTACTGAGCAGCAGGGGAGCATAATGGCAAAAGCACAGGCTGACTTTGCACCTCAGTTTGCTCATCCATAAAATGGGTGCCCTGCTAACTTTACGTGACTCTTGTCTAAGAACCAAATGAGATAAAAATGCTTTGTTAAAACTGTGAAGTGCTACAGCAACACAAAATGGAGTTGTTACCATTACATATGCATGCCTGGAAATCCCAGCAACTTTATAGGAGTTGTTTTTTGTTTTTTTTTTGCAGTTTTTGTCCAGGGCTGGGTTTGAACCCACCACCTCTGGCATATGGCCAATGCCCTATTCCCTTGAGCCACAGGTACCGCCCTTTATAGGAGTATTTATCAAAGTTTTTCCTTCCATTAATTCCAAGGATTAATTGTCATATCCAGATCAGCCTTTTGCCTAGGGGAATATTAACAGGATATTCAAATGAATGAAATAAGATTAACAGAAATAAAATTCATCATCTCCCAATACTAACCAATCACATATTCATACTGTTCTTACTTTATTTGTTCATGCTTGCATCCATAACTAGATGCTATGGACTAAAGTGTGTATCCCCAAAATTTATATGTTGAGGTTCTAAACCCCAATGTGATGAGATTAGGAAATGGGACCTTTGAGAGGTCATTGGGACCAGATGAGGTCATGAGGGTGGGGCCCTCATGATAAGATTAGTTCCTTCATTAGAACAGACAGCACTCTGTCTCCACCATGTGAAAATGTGGAGAAATTGGTCATCTGCAAACCAGGAAAAGAGCCCTCACCAAAAAAGCAACCATGCTAGCATCCTAATCTCTTACTCCCCACTTCCAGAACTGTGAGAAAATAAATGCCTAGTGTTTAAACTGCCTTAGCAGACTAAGACAATCTGACCAGGAATCCCCTTGTGACTGAATCTAAACCCTACCCTAGTCCTACCCTAAACATTTGCTTGCTGTGTGACTTTAGACAAATTACCTAACTTTCCTGACCCTTAATTTTATCATCCATAAAATGGGTATTATATAATAGCCCCTGCTTAATAACATTATTATGACTATTTAATGTTTTAATACATATATTTTAGCTAGGCCTAGCATTTAATATACATTGCTCTTTTTATGCACCTTCTTAATTTTTAACATTATTAGGTATAGAGCAGACACTTAATAAATCCTTGGTTGATGGATTTCATTAGAAAATATGATGAAACTAGGCCAGGCATGGTGGCTCACGCCTGTAATCCTAACACTTTGGGAGGCCAAGGCAGGTGGATTGCCTGAGTTTGAGACCAGCCTGAGCAAGAGCAAGACCCCATCTCTAAAAAAAATAGGTGGGCATTGTGGTGGATATCTATAATCCCAGCTACTTGGGAGGGTGAGGCAAGAGGATAAGTTAAAACCATGAGTTTGAGGCTGCGACACCATAGCACTCTACTGACAGTGACAAAGTAAGACTGTCTCAAAACTAAAACTAAACTAAACTAAACTAAACTAAAAATAGGTGAAACTGGCCCAGGTGAAGTCATCTGGTCTAACCCCTTTTGAAGCAGGGATACATCAAAATGATCAGACCAATCACTCCTTGTTCACTGTTCTCAGGGAATGTTTGGACCTTGTGAAGTGTTTAACAGTTTATACCATTAAATTAAGAATGCACTTCCTAAATCCAGTAGGATCCCCACTATATCCGTTTCCATAGATGGTGTCTACATTATTACAGCTACTTACTGCTGGCCAGGTTTCTCTCTCAAATCCCTGTAACTTCAGTTCTGTTGCTCTTTCCTCACAGTAATGTTTACTTTAACTTGAATTCCCAAATGTAGAAATAGTTCAGGAACTCTATTGACTCCGGTTAAAAAAATCCTGGGAAGAACTCAAAAAGGATTATACTGAAAAGTGCAAGAAAACCAAAAAACCACAAAATAAACTTTTGCTAGGTTTCAGTCTTTACTCATTGGCTCCAAATTACACTGCTGACAAATGATTCTGATCAGAATTATTTACAGGATAATTTATTATAGAAGGTAGATGACTATACTCATTTTTATTCATTCTTATTATAAAATTATGAAAAGTACACCCTTGGTATAAACTGAATAAAGTCACCAGAGGAATAAAATCAATTAAAGACATACTGTGTACTTACACTCAGACAGACTTGGAATTTTAGTGCTTTAAGCTAATTTCTCTCTTGATATTTTCAGAACCTAATTCAGTAACACAAGTAATGCTTATTAATAATATTAATAATGTACCTTATGCTATCTCTATCAATTTAATAATCTTGGGGGTTTTTTGTTTTTTTTTTTTTACTAAAATGTCAGTCAAACTTCTAGAATCCTACCCAAGAGAATCTATGCAAAATTACAATTAACATTCATTCTATAGGCATAGTAATTAGCTGTGGGCCCATTCATGAATGGCTGTGATTAAGTTATTTTACATATTATAATAATTTTTTGTGAAATCACAATAATTTGCATTTTAGTTAACATAAACAGCTATCAGCACAACACACTGTACCAACCCCTTCAAGTGCATTATCTCATTTGAACTTTACAAAGAGGAAAAAAATGCCAGAAAGATTTGACAGTTTATTTAAGGTTGCACAACTACTGAGCAATATGGAGTAATGATTTTAATTCAGGCATTCTAACATCAGAAAATGTCTCCTAAGGAGCCTTTTATATTGCTTTGTACTAGATAGAGATACGAAAAACATTTGCTGGCAAAATAGTGAAAAAGCAGATTAAGGCAAGGGAATAAATTTTCTATAAAAACCTATCAACAGCACAAACCCAAGGAGGGGGAAAGAGTTATTGAGGTTCCCCCCCCAAAAAATAGCTTTTTATTTGTCAGATTTTTTTAAAGCAGTACAATAGAAGATGTCTTATGCCTCCAATTTTTATATTAAGAAAACATAAAACTATTAATATTACATTATTGTGAATGCTAAAATTCCATACGGAATTGGCAAATGATTTCTCCAGAGAATTAGTACTTTACAAGGAAATAACACAAAATTCAAACGAAACGTACCTATTCCCCATTTTCAGTTATGTAGCTTAAGTATCTCCACTACCAGCCAGCACTGACTGACATACTGGGGAACTCTGGTCCACAAAGATGGTTTCAGGAATGGATATGGAGTCCCATTAGAGCCATTTGTGGGGATCTCTAGGAACAGAAAGCTATCAGAATGCTTTCTTCCAGGGGATGATATGGTGAAAGGGTGCTCTCCACGGCCACTCTGTACAGAGCAGACTGGAGCTTTGGGAGTCCCTTCCAAGGAGCCCAAGGGCAAGGCTGGCTCCTGAAGCTGCAGCGCCTCTGCACAAAGTCCCTTTATTGTTCAGGCCATTTGATTTGGGCATTCCATCCCCATGACCAAAGCTTCCTAATTAAAATAGGAAATCAAAAGTCAAGAAGTTTTTTTTAAAAACCCAGACATTTTGTATTCCTTCTTTCGTCTTCCTCCCAATACAAATACCTAGGGGAGTCCACAGTAGTGCACACGGTGTAAAGCAGGCACACCTTACGGAACAGCAGAACGGGAGCTGACAGTGGCGCACAGGAAAGCCCCTCTTTCAGTTTCAAAAGGCAGCAGGGTCAGCTAACAGTTTCACAGTATCATGCAGTTAATAAATCTTAATCCATTAGTTCTATATCATGATTATTCCAGTTCTACTGAACTGGTGGTAATCCTGTCCTTTTGCATCAAAGATTCCCCTTAAGAATGCGATGAAAGCTATAGGTTCCCTTCACCAAGAGAGCTGCAAATATGCAAATAAACACATTTCCCATACAGTTTAGGGGATTAAAGAACTATGGTCCCCAAGCCCACCCATATGATCCACTACCCCTATGTTAAGAGCCCCAACGTCAAACCAGCGCTTAGGCAAGAAGTAAAACAGTATTAGAATGACCAGCATCTTCCTGTTCAATGTCTCAAAAGGTTATCCACTATCCTTGAGATTTCCGCAAATCTTCTCAAAGATGCCCAATGGATACACTCCTCTAGAGAGCCTGTCTGGACTCAGCACCCGTAGCTCAGTGAGTAGGGCACCAACCACACCCACCAAGGCTGGTGGGTTCAAACCTGGCCTGGGCCTGCTAAACAACAATGACAACTCCAACCAAAAAATAGCTGGGCGTTGTGGCAGGTGCCTGTAGTCCCAACTACTTGGAAGGCTGAGGCAAGAGAATCATGTAAGCCCAAGAGTTAGAGCTTGCTGTGAGCTATGACACCACAGCACTCTAGCAAGGGCAACATAGTGAGACTCTGTATCAAAAAATAAATAAATAAATAAATAGCCTGTCTGAATCCCACCAAACTGGGAAGGCTTTCATTTATTCATCTTCTGTTGGTTGTAATTAACGTTAGGCAGCAATCATGAACATAATAGCATGAACAGAAACTTTTACTATCCGGTCATCAAAAGTCAAATACGATTTTATACTAGTACTATATTTTCCTACTGGACAATTCTCAAGTTATTGGAAAAGCTTTACATAGCGCTTATATTTGATTAAATTAAGTATTCATTATTATTCCTATAAAACACAAGGTAAACAGCCCTTATACATTGTTCCTATCAGAAACTGGGCTTTGATTTATGTTTTCCAAACTGCACCAGGAGGTAACTTGCTCTAAATGAGGAGATGATCTATACCCTGTTTGAACCTCTCCCATTACTGATTAATTACTGAGCCGCAGTAATTAATTACACTAAGAATTTTATCTATGAACATCTCTCAAGACCAAAAAGCAGATAAATTCAATATCTCAAATTGAGATATGTGGAAAAACTTTTTCCATATGGTCATAACTGGATTTTACTAAGAGTGTGATGCTTTTAAAAGTTCAGAATGCATGCCAAGGTGACTCTTATGTGCAATAAACTTCAAAGAGCTACATAGCCATTCATCACAATTACTATTTTATTATCCAAATAATCCCATTACCTATAGAAAATAAAGTATCAAATAAGTTAATATGGTATACAACTGGCAGGCATGGTGGCTCACACCTGTAGTCTTCGCAATCTGGGAGGCCAGGCAGGTGGAATGCTTAAGCTGAGTTTGAGCCAGCCTGAGCAAGAGTGAGACCCCATCTCTACTAAAAATACAAAAACTATTAATAGCTGGGTATTGTGGCAAGTAGTTCCAGCTACTCGGTAGGCTGAAGCAAGAGGACTGCTTGAGCCCAAAAGTTTGTGATTGCTGTGAGCTATGATGACGCCACAGCACTGTACCCAAGGTGAAAGGGTAAGACTCTTGTCTCAAAAAAAAAAAAAATAGTATACATCAGAAATCACAGACAGATTTTCTCTATGTACTTATAAAATAGTGACTGATACATACTTTTCTATTCTAGTTGCAGATTAAAGGCAGTAGTCACATTCACCTTTTTCAAAGGCATGTGAAAAGTTGTAATATTTACTGTTTTATTAAAAAAAAAAAAAAACCCTCAGAAAGGACACTTTCTCAATCCATTTTGAACTTTATAATTGAGAGTTCCTGAGGGGGTTGGGGTCACCAGATGAGGGAGTTTTAACACCAGGAATGAAGAGGCTTGACACAGAGCCTGTGCCATGGGGGAGGAGTCCTCTCCTGGCAAACCTCAGGTAGTATTATCATGAAACAGGAAGAAGTAGACAAAAGCTGCCTGTCTGATATTAGCACTGATTAGGGAGGATGTGGAGATCAGGTAGGATGTTTCCACCTTTGTTTTTGCAAAATCAAAGACCTTGAGCTCAACCTCGGCCTCCAGCATCAGGAGATTCCTGCCACACTAACAGCAAGCCTCCCATACGCATTCTCTCCTGGAGGCCAGGTTTCTGATCTCCCACTTACACACGACTCACATGCCACTTTCGTGATTCCCCAGGTCTCTCAAGCAGGAAGCAAGTCTTCTGCTAAAGATCAGGGCTTAATTTTTCCTACAAATTCATAAAACTTAAGACCAATAACAGTGGCACACATAGTAATTCTATTGGAAGTCTGATAACAAACCCTAGTTTACCTGTTCAGAGAATTTACCACTTTTTTTTTTTTTTTTTTTTTTTTTGAGACAAGAGTGTCTCACTTTGTTGCCCTTAGAGTGCTGTGGCATCACAGCTCACAGTAACCTCAAACTCTTGGGCTCAAGTAATTCTCTTGCCTCAGCCTCCTGAGTAGCTGGGACTACAGAAGCCTGCCACAACGCCAACTACTTTTAGAGACGGGGTCTTGTTCTTGCTTAGGCTGGTCTCAAACCCATGAGCTCAGGTAATCTACCTAACTCAGACTCCTAGAATGCAAGGATTAGAGGCATGAGCCACCATGCCCAGCCCTGAATTTATCGCTTTTTAAATCAAAACTGGAACAAACAGAGTTTGGATGTTTTCCAAACTCTGTCACAATGAGGTTAGGACTAATGTGCCTGTGCACTTGCGTAGAGCTGATTTCCCTCTCCTAAGGCACACAAGATCGTTTTTCCCCTCATATACAGCTTCTTTCACTTCCAAGGACCTGGCCTGGCAAGGTCCAGGATGGGGCACTGGAGGTGGCCCTGATGATAAATGAAGGCCTAGGAACAGGGCACAGCCAGGAGAAGGCCAGCTGAGAGGATGTGCCACCCGGAAGCAGAGACAAACAGGTGTGCCAGCTCAGGAATGCCATCAGCATCAGGGACTGATGGGAAAGCCAGGAGGAGTCCTCAACCTTTAGGATTCCTGGAACATTTTCAAATACTGGAATTTTTGACTAGAGGACTCTTTTCTTGAAGCTGTATGTGCACAAGACTGAGAAAATGTCCATTTTCCGTATTGAAAAATGGGGATGGTCTTTACCTAACAATTGCAATCAGTGTAACCTAGCTTATTGTACCCTCAATGAATCCCCAACAATAAAAAAAAAAAAAAAAAAGAAAGAAAGAAAGAAAAGAAAAGAAAAATGGGGATGGTGCTTTCCAGCCACAGGTGCTGAGACTACAAGTCCCCACAACACAGGCACCAGCTCTCCTCACTGATGTCACAAGCTCAGCGAGGTCACAGCTCAGCTCTGGGCAGCTGCTCTTAAACAGACCTGTTTACGGCCAGGTGGATTTCACTGTGCCCAGGAGGTGGTTTTTCCACATTTCAGTACACACTTCACCTTTGTTAGGTGCTAGGCTAAAGTTAAGCCTCCTATCTGTTACTGCAGGAAACAGTACCCCACTTTTATTCATAGCCCTATTTACAAAAGCCACATGACATAACTAAGGAAGTCTAGTGAATACAACACTTAGATAACAATTTTGGACCCAAGATTTAAAGTACCACCAGTACAACAGCTAAAGAAGGGAGAAGTATAGCTCATGTTATAAAATCTATGGACTTGGGTGGGTCACCCTCAGTGCCTACTACACCAGACACTGGCAGCACCACCTTTAGGACTATCTCCAAGGCAAGAGCATAATTAAGCAGCCATTGTCAAGAGCAAGACAAAATATGAAGAACGGAAGAGTCTGGGGTCCTAGGCATATTTTTAAGAAAACAGTTTAGACAACTAGTGAGAAAAGGAACGAGCCAAATTATTAGAACTGAAATGCAAGGTTAAAGCCGGGCTGATGACAGCAAAAGCTGGGTTCTTTAAAGCTTCCTGCCTGGAGTCAGAATTGATTCCGGATACTGGGGTGCAGCTGAGCTAGGAAGTGGGAATAAGGGGTGGGGTAAGGGTGAGTCTGCAGGGACTGGAATCGTAGATAGAGCTCAAAGCCCACTTTAACCCAGGCAGTGAAAATGACTAATAGTGGAAAGGACTCAAGAAATCGTGAGTCACCCCTAAGAGATACCAATGTTGGTGTCAGTAACTTCTCTGGGAACTTGGAACACGGATGCTTGAGCAAATATTTTGGAATCTAACATCTTGTGCCAACACTGAATCGCTCCTTCATTTTGGATAGATCATGCTTTTCTGTTCTCAGAGTTCTTCGGTTACCAAATGAGGCTAATAATTATAAAATATTTTTACCAGCTTAACAAAAAGTCAGCAAGAAAAAAAGTTGATATTTTGGAAAAATGACTTACTACACTTGAACTCCTGACTGAAGGAAAGTGTCCACAATTTACTCTCTGTGGGCGTTACACTCATGGGTGAAATCATCAGTGGGGTAAGACTCAGAGATGAATGGACAATTTGCTTTTACAGTTACAGCAGGGCAATTAAAATCTGAATGTCTATAAAATGAAATGTGTTCATTTTTCTCACACATTCCTTTTCAATCCAGGAAAACATTTGCTAATTTCCTATAATAGGCTAGGAATTGTGTGAGCTGCTAAAGAGATTACATAAATAACTAAGATGCAATAATACTTGACATTAAAGTAAAAACAGAAGGTTAAGTATTGTTAGTTTGCTACTTATCAGAAATGTAATACTTCAAGATTTAATTCAAAATACTTTTTTCTATAGTTCAAATTCCTGTAGTTCTAATCTACTGGAATACTACTGATACCCATAACAAGAAGGATGAATTGGCTCGATGCCTGTAGCTCAAGTGGCTAAGGTGCCAGACACATACACCTGAGCTAGTGGGTTCGAATCCAGCCCAGGCCTACCAAACAACAATGACAACTACAACAACAACAAAAAAAATATCCAGACATTGTGGGTGCCTGTAGTCCCAGCTACCTGGGAGGCTGAGGCAAGAGAATCGCTTAAGCCCAGGAGTTGGAGTTGATGCCACAGCACTCTACCCAGGGCGACAGCTTGAGGCTCTGTCTCAAAAAAAAAAAAAAAAAGGATGAATCTACAAAAAAATTACATTAAGTAAAATAAGCCAGGTGCAAAAAACTGCAATGATTCCCCTTACATGAAGTTCAAGGATGGGCAAACCAGTTTATGGTAGAAGACATTAAGTCCTTAGCTGGATCTAAGTGGGAAACAGGGTAATGGAAAAGCCCTCCATCTCTCATTGGAGTGGCGGTTACACAACTCAAGTAACTTAAACTTAGTAGTTAACATTGTATTTTACTGTATTGTATAAAAAACACGCCTATAAAATGCTAACCAAAAATGCCACTGGACTAGTAAGCAGTACTAGGAATAGAGGGCTCAGACAGAAGCCTAGGGAAAGGGTGGCACCTGTGGCTCAGTGAGTAGGGCACCGGCCCCACATACCCAGGGTGGCAGGTTCGAACCAGGCCCCGGCCAAACTGCAACAACAACAAAAAAATAAAATCTTAAGGAAAGAAAAAAAAAAAAGGAAACCTGGGGAAAGGTAACGGTAGTATCTTTTATACTTGATCTCAAAGGCAAGGACTTGCCAATTTGGAAGGAATTAGACGTATTAGACATAATAACTAATTTAATAATGTAATCATATTGTCTGCTAGATTTCAGGCATGTATGAAAGATCCTATAACATAAAAAAATAAGTAACAAGACTGTTTAATGGCAAACAGAAACAGGATTTGTATCCATTTCTTTTTGCCTCATGAGCTGAAAACCAAAAATGCCTTAATCTGCCTATATTGTTAGGGTGCTGTGGTCATTCAAGAGAAATTCTCCACCAGGATTTTCTAGTGTTAGGAGTTCTCAAGGGCTGTAACACGGATGCACTCTTCTCAAGCTTAGCTGTGGGGATTTTCCACCCTCACAGGAATTCTGATTCATGCCCCAGGGTCTTGGTTATGACTCTCGGTTGAGTTACTCTTCCTCCAAGCAGGAATGAGTCACAGCTTCAGCTAGCATGGGAGGGAGACTAGAAAACAAATTCCTGGCTGAGAATCCAGGCCAGTTCCCTTCTAGTTCCCTGCCTCTTTAGGTCAGGAGAGGGAAAGGAGTTCAGGGAACGAAAGTAGCTGCTCCCTCTCGCCTTCCTCCCCGTCAACTCAGGGAAGCTACTCAGAATTGCTGAGCTCCAAGTTCTCAGCAGCCCTTCCTTTAACATAAGGAAGGAAGATGGTTATGCTAAGTCACTGCAAAGCAAGAATGAAGGGACCTTTACAAGGGTACATGTGAAACTTAGTAAATATAGAATATAAATGTCTTAACACAATAACTAAGAAAATGCCAAGAAGGCTATGTTATCCAGTGTGATGAAAATGTGTCAAACGGTCTATAAAACCAGTGTATGGTGCACCACAATCGCATTAATGTACACGGCTATGATTTAATAAAAAATAATAATAATTTAAAAAAAAATGAAGGCACCTGGGGGTGACTGACCAAGTTTTCTTGCTTTCCCACCCAGTGCTATTATTTTAGCCAATCTACCTAGGAATAAAGGAGCATAGTAGTGCCAGGAACAGCAGCACTGCCCTGCAAGGTGCATCACCGGCTGCAGAAATCAATATACACAAAGCCACATACAACTGGATTTGTGAATCTAAAAGCATTAGAGGTGTTTTACACATTAGTCTAAAGCACATTTTGAATCTTGTCATAGACCTGCTTTTTAAAGAGATGATAATCTAAGGCCAGGTTATTTTTAGAATTATAAAAATAACAGCTGCACTTCTCAGCCATCCCTTAGTGAGGGCCCATCCCCTGGAACTAGCTATACCCACGTTCTTCCCAGCTGTCCTGGGTCTGTGTCCTTTTTCATAACCTTTAAATATAACTTGCTGGCCCTCCGTTGTTATACGTGTCTTCCCAGCCACGCTGCCTGCTCTCTGAGGGCAGGGGCCACTTCTGTCTTTTTTGGTGCTCTGTTCCCTGTACCTAGCACCATGCCGGGTGCACAGATGGTGCTGAATAGACAGTAGGTGAAGCTGCAGGTTTCTATGCATTCTTGGTTTTACTTTATCATATGTTAGAACTTCAGCTCCAATGAACATGGGATCCTCTACCTGCTACCATATCTCTACACCCTGAATATACTGCACATGACCCATAGGAGGTTTTCAGTAAATATTTACTGAATTAATCAAGATTGTTATGATGAGATCAATCCAGCGGTTAGAGCTAAATGAAATCTCATCTCTTTTAAGAAGCAGTGGGCCTGATTTATGAAGACGATGAACTGCTAGCAAATTCCATGGTCAGCTTTCAGAGATTTTCTTTTTCTAAATAAGTTAGTCAAGGTTGTGATTGAACTTTCCACAATAAGTATTTTGAAGTATAAAACAAGCTACTGGCCACAGTAAAGGCAAGTGTGACTCTCAGGAAAACCATGATTATCCCACTGCCCAGAACCCTGATGGCCTGTCTGCTCCCCCTGAGAGGGGCTGAAAGGCGTGTCTGGAAATGCTCATGTCTCCTCTGTCATCTGTAGGCCGCACTATGCCTGTTACAGAAGCACGTATCCAGTGGGCACTAAATGCTATTTCAATGTAAATGAAAGCAGAAACATGAGGTGGTCTGGCAACTTCTGGATGGATACAGGCTGAAATCCAGTGCCCAAAACTGCAATTCTAACTGTTCTAACTAAAAGATGGAATTTTGGTTTTATTGAGAAAGCCACTTCTATGAAACCCTTAAATACAAAGCAAGTAATCCTAAACTCTATTTGGGGATTAAAAACAGCTTTCTTCGTTTTGCTGTCACCCACCCAAACAGAATGGAATGTCTAAACTTTTCTTAGATCTGACACTCCTAGAGGGGCCTGCCAGCGTTGAAGTTCTAACAATTGGTTACCGGCTGAATCACCCTCGCCTTTCAAGCATGCAATAAGAGAAGCCTTATCTCATAGACTTATTTTGCAAATTAGAGATTACTTTTTACATTAAATTCAAAATGACTCAAAATACAGGGGAAATAATTTCATGTATTCCTATTTTCAGTTTTACCGTTTTGCCTTTTATCACATTATCTCTTTTAATAGGTTTTGTTTGACCTTAATCTTTCCAACGATACTCAATGAACAGAAATATGAGTCTTGCAGGCAGATTAAACATTTTGTAACTTTTTTCCTTTTAAAATGATCATTGAAATAAATAAAAACCACAAATGTACCTTCATTAAAAGTTCACATGATCAACATCAAAAATACTCTTTTCTTTCTTTTCTTTTTTGAGACAGAGTCTCACTCTGTCACGCTGGGTACAGTGCTATGACATCAGTGCAAACAGCAACCTAAAACTCTTAGGCTCAAGTGATGATCTTGCCTCAGCCTCCAGAGTAACTGGGACTACAGGCACCTGCCACAACACCTGGCTAGTTTTTCCATTTTTAGTAGAGATAGGGTCTCACTCTTGCTCAGGCTGGTCTTAACTCCTGAGCTCAAGCAATCAGCCTGTCTTGGTCTCCCAGAGGGCTAGGATTACAGGTGTGAGCTACTGTGCCCAGTCAAAAACACTATTCTTTCAACTTTTTAAATTTGCTTAATGAAGAAATGCTCCTATTGCTTACATTTTTTTTTTAATATGAAGGCTGTCAAATGCTATCTAATATTCCATTATGAATTTTTATACTATCTCTTGCCTTGTTTACTAAAATCGCATATTCAATTATGTTGTGAAATACATCTACTGGAAAATATAATTTGATTTACATGACCCCAATCACTGGTATTTGTTTAGTTGCTTTTGTATTGACCGCATCTGGTTTTTTCTGTTTGTCTGGTATCTTTTTTTTTTTTTTTGAGACTGAGTCTCACTATGTCATCCTCAGTAGAGTGCCATGAACTCACAGCAACCTTTAACTCCTGGGCTTAAGCTATTTTCTTGCCTCAGCCTCCCAAGTAGCTGGGACGACAGGCGCTTGCCACAACACCTGGCTATTTTTGTTGTTGTTGTTGCTGCAGTTGTCATTGTTGTTTAGCTGACCCAGGCTGTGTTGCTGTGTTTGAACCCACCAGCCTGGATGCATGTAGCCAGCACCCTACCCACAGAGCTACAGGAACTGCCTGTTTGGTATTTTTTTAAAGATGGGGTCTTGCTCTAGCTACTGGGCTAAAGTGGCATCATCATAGCTCACTACAACCTCCAACTTGTAGACTCAAGTGATCCTCCTGCCTCAGCCTCCTGAGTAGCTGGGACTACATGTGTACGCCACCAGGCCTGGCTTACTTTTTGTAGAGACAGCTCTCTATCTTGCTCAAGCTGGTTTTAAACTCCTGGCCTCAAGAATCCTCCCACCTTGGCCTCCCAAAGTGCTAGGATTCCCAGCATGAGCCACCCCACCTGGCTCATTACTAACTAGTCTACTATGGGCCAGGAACTACACCTCAAGTCTTATATATATAAACATATTAATCCTTATAAAAATCCAGTAAAGTATTATTACCTCTCCTGTATTATCCCTACATTTTTCCGGTATGGAACCAAGTCTCCAAAGTTATAAGAACCTGCCCAAGGGTTAATCAATATCCAAAGGCTTTGTTTCTAGTCATAACCTTTCATTTATTTACTTTTCATTTAACAAAAACTCATTGATCAACTACATGTAATGCCCTAGGCTGCTCACTGAGGCAATAGTTCTCAAAATACTCCCTGTTTAATGAAAAAACAAAAAGTGACAAGGAGCTGTATAAGTGGAAGGTACAGCCTTGGGGAAAAGGTATAATCTCCAATAAAAAACAAATGGGTTTGTGGGATAAGACATAGGTGAAAACAGCTGCCCATAATATTAACGACATCGGCTTATAATAAGGGAGGGCTTTTAGGGTATTGGGCACCATCATCCTGCATCCTTCATTCAATACAACCACGGTTTGAAGTAGGAAGGGAAGGTTTCTGAGTCACACAGCTGATGGATGTCTCGGCCAGAATTTGAACTCACATCTGTCTAAAAGGAAAAGGTTAAGGAGTGGTGAGTCTCCATCTCTGGGCAGACCCAGGCTGTTGCCTGGTGAAAGTATCAGGTGAGAGGTGGCATAAAGGGCGCTGAGCAGCCTGATGGGCATCCAAGGGGCAGGAAAAGGAGCTGCCACTGACATGGGATCATCGCGAGGACCAGAGGTCAGCACAGTGGCCCCTTTCTCCTCCTCATAACCCTATCAGTCCACACCCTTGACCAAATGAAGGTGAGGCCATCCGTATCTATAACAAACAGAAGAAATAATCTCTCACCGCACGGAGGAGTCATCCTTTTCTTCTAATCTCCTGAAAAATATCTATAATCTAATTCACATTTGCATCTTCAAAACCTTGAGCAAAGATCACTTCACCTGACCTTTAATACCTATACCGAGCCAGGGTTTGTGGGAGAGGAGGGTGGATCTCCCTTAGCACGCAGCCTGGTCTCTCCTCTGTGCCACATGCAGGGGGAGGCAGACTCCAGACGCGCAGCCACAGCCCTCTGAGAGTGCGCAGGAGAACTGCAGCTCCGACCTCAGAAGACATGGAGACGAATGAGGGGCAGAAACTCGCACTGTCTGCAAACAACGGTCATAAACTGGGAAGGTGGAGACTGGGAGAGATAAAGAGGTCAAAAAGGTTTTAAACATTAAGTCAACAAGATAGAAAGGGATCTTTCGGAGTCCACCAAACAGTGAACAGTGAACAGGGGGATTCCTTTCTATCCCCACATTGCCAGTGCTAACAATGGAATCACACAGCCCCACGGCCACTGAGGATCTGACCGCTAACCTCCCTGTCCTCTGTCCTCCTGGGACATTCTCAAGGATTAAGTCCATTCACTTCTTTCTCAAGTGCCTCCTTTGTCACTTCTTGGGCACTCAATTATATGATGACACAAAGGAGAGTGTTCACTTTAGTGAGAACAGCCTGACAGCAAGTGGGAGAAAGGTACGGGCCACCAGGGCCACTGACGGAACCACAATCCCTACACGGGTGAGCCATTCCTGGGAGCCTCCCATCCTAGGGTCTTTTGCTAAGATTCCCTGAAAGAGATTCCCCTTGAAATAGGTTTCCTAGAATTTGGAAAACATTATCCGTCTGTCAGATGATCCGTGAGAGTAGAGCAAGAAACACCCACAATAATTATCTCTCTGTAGAAACCACATACTATTTTTCAACTCCTTTTATCTTTAAATACATGTGTCTGCAGCACAGCCACTGTCATGATTATCCCCAACCTGACACTTACTGAACAGTCCCGGCCTGGGTAACATGCCACAGAGCAACACGAAACACACAGCCACGATTGAGGGGAACGGACCTGGAGGTCTCTGAGGTTGGGAGGAACAGTTCCCATGACTATTTTTTTTTTTTTTAAAGAATTTATTTTGAGGGTGATACTGCAAATGCACTCGTAAGTGTCCAAGTGAAAAGGATCCTTCCCAGTATTGCACACACCACCTGGTGTCCTCCCAGCAACCTCACAGGACCAAAGAAACAGGCTTAGAGTATTTGAGAAACCTACCCCAGATGACAGATTCCAGGTGACACAGCACAAGGTGACCACAGACTCAGGGCATGTCCCCAAGACTTTCCTGCTCCCTTCCTACCACTCTACATCAACGGTAGCCAATTCATTACCTTCACAGACTCATCATTCTTCCTTAAAATTTCTGTTCTGACTTTGTTAGGGATTAATTTTCATCCCCAAAGAAACCAAGAAGTCCTCATTAAAATATGGTTTTCTTTCTTCCTAAGCTTCATCTAAGATCATTAAACGTATATTGTTTCTTTACTGTTTACATCACTTAGAAAATAATAACTTTTTTTTCCGCTTTTTTTTTTTTTTTTTAAGAAAAAGTATGTTTTATACAATGAAAGCATTCAGGGCTATTTAGCAAGGAACAGAAGAAAACTAAGTAACAATGAATAGAACTGTTTTAAATCATAAATTATAACAAAACTTTAAAATAATGTTAAGAATCTGATTGAGTTTTATATTCAGGAAGAACATATTATCTTTGTGTAGAATTCAGTGAGAAATCATTTTTCTTTAAAACAGTACAAATCCGGAAAGAAAAGAAACATGGTTCAGACTGTGTCTACGTGATGCCACAAGAAAAATTAGCCATCGTTTTGTCTGTGCAGAGCCAAAAATTATTCTTCAAACATCTAGAAAGAAATCATGACAAATTCAATTACATAAACACAATCTCAGTTTGTACAAAACAAGCCTATAATTTGCATAATTGTACTTTGTCAAAAAAGAATCTATTTACGTGACTTTGACCTAGGGCTAAAGTTCTGCCAAAGTTAAAATAAACATTATAGAAATGTGAATTTTAAAGACCCAAATCTCCCTTTTTGCCCCAACTTCAAGTATTTGTATTTTAAAATAATGTAGGAAATAAAAGAATTTCAACGCCCTAGAATGAAAGCATTAAATACAAAAGCAACATCTGGATTTCACAAAAGAATGTATTTTCCTTCATTTGTATTTTTGGCTGCTGAATAACTTACTGCAGCAAGATCTTTCAATTCATATTCAGACATGTAGCCAGAGCAATAATAAATACCATGGCAGAGAAAGTTGCCTATTAACCCTTCAACTTGTCTTCTACGACAATGTTGCATCTGATATGTTTTGGCTGAATAGCATCTGAATTGCTCTTTGGTACATATCCAAAACATTCTACTGTTGACATGTTCATCTAGTATTCTTCAAACTGACTGCTTCTTAGGATGGATGCTAATTAATTTTGGTTGCAGTACTAGAAAGACAAAAATGAAGGAAAAGTAAAAAAAGGTATATGACATAAGACAATCATTTACTTGTATTAAATTTCCACACAACCTCTATCTTTATATATGATTTACCAATCGGTCAGGTAGTATATTTCCTCGGGTGAAGTAAATTGGAAATGATGTTTTCTTAACTAGCCGTTTTGCAGACCCAGCCCTAAATGCATTATCAAAAGCAAATCATTAAATCTTATGGCATATGAAGCTCCTATTAAAATCTAAAATACTGTCCTGTAATGAACGTTTTGTTGAATATCTATGTGAAAAGCATTATGATATTCAGGCTATGGGATACAAAGGCCAGAAGTTAGAGCTTCTCCCTTAGCTTTTCCTTAAGATGTACTGAATCAGCCAGAATACAATTTTATTTATTTTTTTTTTTAATGTTGCCCTCGGTAGAGTTGCTGTGGCATCACAGCAACCTCAAACTCTTGGGCTTAAGCAATCCTCCTACCTCAGCCTCCTGAGTAGCCGGGACTACAGGCACCCGCCTCGATGTCTGGCTATTTTCGTCGTGTTGTTGTTGTAGTTGTCATTGTTGCTTAGCAGGCCCAGGCCGGCTTCGAACCCACCAGCCCTAGTATACGTGGCCAGCACCCTAACCATGTAGCAATGAGTGCCAGGCTGAAACATACCTATATACTCGAGTATAAGCCGAGTTTTTTTGGCACAAAATTTGTGCCCAAAAACCCGAACTCGGCACAAATTTTGTGCTGAAAAACTTGGCTTATACTCAAGTATATAGGGCAATCATTTTAATCTAAAGTGCTACAAATACCACTTTGCGAATTCAACACCATTCTTTAACTTAAGGCTAGATTATGCAATTCTTACTAATACTTCATAATCTCCCCTCAAATCTTTACAGAAGCCTTTTGTCTAAATTTCTAGGTTTTTAAAAGGAAAAGAATAGTAATAAATCTAATGCAATCAATATGCATGACTGTTGCAACCCCTTGGGAAAAGAGAAAGGGGGGTGTGTGTGTGTGTAGCTCCCACTCTTTTAGAGCTGTATTTGTCTCATCCAAAGAACAATTGAGTGTTGTGAGAAGAGACTGGAGAGCCAGTCTCCATACAACACACGGTCCCCTTGCCATAGTGAACCGGGCAAGAGCAGCATCGAGATTTAATTTTTGAGAAACCACCACATCTTTAGGAATCCTCAGGACTCTGCCGTCTGGCCCCATTCCCTCAGCTGTCGTCTTCTCCCTCCAGGGCCGGCTCAGGCACTACCTCTGGAGACCTTTCCTGGATTTCTCTTTGATGCTACCACAGAGCCTAGTACACATCTTGATTACAGCATTAATCACAAGCACTGCAATTACCTGTTCACAAATCAGTCTCTTTTCTAGATAGTGAGATACTGAAGGGCACTGACCTAGGAACCCAGCAGAGTGCCTGGCAGAACATGCATACTCAATAGTTTGAGAACAGATAACTGGGGATATCTCAAAGTGCCACAGAAGAGAATTATACCAGGGCCATAAAACCACTCAGCATTATGTTAATCATATTATTTTAAAAGAATACAACTGCATTCTTTTAAGAATTACTTGGTTGGCTCCTACCAAAGTGTTATGAGGGACACAGCTTAAAACACAAACCACAACATGGCACCTGTCTTCAGGGAGCTTACATTCAAGAGGAGGGCAAGGAAGAGAGGCAAGTTTTAAAAAAGTAACAATGGAATGTCTACAACATTTAGGATATTTTGCATGATCTCTAGAAGACCCAAATGACTTAAACCTAGTCACCAAGAAATCAATGAAAAGATAACCAACAGCAAAGATAAATCAGATAAATGTTAATTGTGTAGAACAGAAAAATAAATGTGAGAATTCATTGGTGAGCACCTTGGGCTAGAAGGATCAATAAGAGTTTTCTGGGTTCCTGACAGGCTTAGAAGAAAAGGGAGTAGAAAAACACAAAGTACTTTTAATATTTTCTCACTTAATGTCAATCAACACAGAAGAAGGAACCTTATAATTGCTTCCTCAAGACTCACATAGCTGTTGGTCAAACAGACTCTTAGCTTTCTTCATTGCTTCCATAGATAACATTTTCCTTGTGAGACCTAAGGCTATCTGGGGGAATATTTTCCAGCCCTGCATTCCAGTGGAAAGGCTGACCCACCCAGACCAGTGGCCCACAACAACAAACTGACTCAAGTGGTCTTGCATCCTTCATCCAAGAAAGAACTGACTCAGCAAAGAGGACAATTGGCCCCACTCAGAGCCCAGCCAACGAGACCCAATTGCCTTGCCTCTTGTCCACCAAACCATCTTTAACTCTTCCTCCCATCTCTTCACATGGTACCCGTGAGATTAAACTCTTTGTCTGCCGTAACTCCTGCTGTCTAGAGCTGTGGTCCCCACTCAAGTCTCAGGCCAGTCATCCATGGCCTGTTAGAAGCCGGGCCAGACAGCGTTACCACCTGAACCCTGTGCCCCAGCCCCACCCCTGTGGAATAACTGTCTTTCATGAAACCAGTCCTTGGTGCCAAAAAGGTTCCAATCCATGAGCTGTTAGGGACCAGGCTGCACAGCAGGAGGCAAGTGACAAGGCAAGCAAACAGAGCTTCAGCTGCATTCACACCTGCCCCCATCACTCACTGACCCTGTTACTCAACTCACCACCTGAGCTCTTCCACGGGCCCACCTGCCCCGCAATCCATGAACAAACTGTCTTCCAAGAAATTGGTCCCTGGTGCCAAAATGAACCTATAAGGCTGCAACATCAGCAATGGACACCAGCTAGGTGTCCACTAAATCAATTAAATCCTGACACCATCTACCTGAGGATAGCATCAGATCTCACAGGTTGAGGGCTCAGTCCCACAAGATTGCCTCCCACTTCCAATGCTAATTACAAACCCAGGTTGTGTTACCTGAGCTTGTTTCCACATGGCTATAAATCAAGGTTTCAACAACCCCCATCCTTAGGTTCTACTGATTTGCTAAAGTGGTTCAAAGAACTTTTGGGTTTTTATGGAGACTTCATTACACAGGCATGAATGATTAAATCACTGACCCTTGGTGAGGTGATCAATTTAACCTTCAGCTCCTCTCTGCCCTCACTGGAGTTTGCAGGGTGGGACTGCAACTCCCCACCCTCTACTCCTGCCTCCATCTTTCCAGTGATCGCCACCAATCCCAAAGCTACCTAGGGCCTGCCAGCCACCAGTCCACTTATTAGCATACAAAAAGACACTTATCACTTTGAAAATTCCAAGGGGAGTTGCATTCCAGGAAACTGGATGAAAACCAAATACTGTGTGCATTTTACAACAGCACAATCTGGTTCCAAGGAACCCTCCTCTCAGAGCACACAGCTATGTCTAAATCATTTTTAGTCTCCCAACACATGGCACAGAAGGACTGCTCAATGATTGCTGAAGAAGCAAAGCTGGGGCTGGGACCAGATTTGCAGGTAATTAAACATGAAATAGGTATTGAGGGGAGGTGGTATGGGAAGATAAGTCTATCTAAAAAATGGAAAGGGAGCCAATAAAGGCTCCTCTCAGAAGTCGTAGACTATGGCCTCTGTCTACCCCCCATGGCATGGCCTTTAGTGATGGGGATCAGAGAGTAAGCTGACCACAGATGGGGAACCCAAAGCAACCTACCAACCATCTAAACAAAACCTCTCTGTCTGAACCATCTGAGTAGTCCCTGAAGGCTCCCTTCTTTTATGGAATCACTTTTCCTTCATATGGCAAAGTTCAACCATAGAGAATGCAAGAAACAAAATAAACAGCATATTAATCTGATTTCTACATTCTAGCTATGAAAGATGTTTTTCCTATCGCTTTCTACATCAACAAGAAGAGATGAATTTAATTCACTGATTAACTGGGGAGGAAGGAACTACAGACAAAGCAGCGAGGCACACTCTTCTGTACACAAGGCAGTGCAGCACAAGACCTGCCTCCCAGGGGCTGGCAAAGACACGTGGTCTCCAGCAGCACAACAAGGGCTATAAGACACAAATTTCCTGTACACTACTGCCCAGATGTAAGTTCTATGGTGGGTTGTTGGAGTTGCTTTACAAAATAAATGGTCTCACTATGTCACCCTGGGTAGAATACCATGGTGTCACAGCTCACAGCAACCTCAAACTCCAGGGCTTAAGTCATTCTCTTGCCTCAGCTTCCCAAGTAGCTGAGACTACAGGCACCCACCACAAGGCCTGGCTATTTTTTGCTTGTAGTTGTCATTGTTGTTTGGCAGGCCTGGGCTGGATTCGAACCCACCAGCTCTGGTGTGTGTGGCTGGAGCCCTAACTACTGAACTATAGGCATCAAGCCTGCAAAAATGTTTTCAAGCCAACAGGTTGCCTCCCTCATGAGCAAGCCTTTGGGTATAATTTCTGGAGCCCATGATTTAAGCAAACAAGGAAATAACACTCATGGTCAGATTTACCATCTTAATCCTCCAGATCAGTTCATCGAACCTAGGAGGCAACTCTGACACTTGAAAGTACTGAACAATGTTTCAAAAGCAAGCAGAAATCCACCGTTTAATAAGGTCCTAAATTCCAGTTTGCTAGAGGGCACACTTCCATACAAATTCATAAAACATCTCTGTGATATAATTAGGGAACACATCTAGTCAGAAAAGTTTTTTTTTTTTTTTTTTAATCTCCTGAAAATTAGCCCAAGATGATGTCAGCTGGTATACCCAGGAACTTGTGCCAAAATAATTCTCCTGCTCCGAAGTATAAAGTTAATACTTACAGAGGATTTTACAGAGATCTTCAGAACCCAAGTGGGTGTTAAATTATTATACAGCTGTTGGCAGTGACAACCAAGGACTAGGGGAAATGTATTAGTCAATAGCTTCAACACAGCCCTGCGTTACAAAACTACAGGCAGAGGTTAAAATTATAATCTTCATTTCCCCAATCTCTTCCCCCACAGTTGGAAATTACAATTATTTTGTAACAGGCTCTGCACACTATCAGCCTACTCCTGGAAACCTTTAAAAAGGCTTCTTATTTGGGCGGTGCCTATGGCTCAAAGGAGTGTGGCACTGGCCCCATATACCGGAGCTGGCATATTCAAATCCAGCCCTGGCCAAAAAACTACAATAAAAAGGGTTCTTATTTTATAATGGCATACACTCTCCATTGGTCCGGTAAGACATTTTCTAATATAAAGTCACTGCAAACCTACTAAATTTTTATTTCCAAAGAAGAACAACCAAAAATTGCTGAGATCTGTTTAAATGTTATCTACTGTGGAGTTGACCCCTATACATACTAAAGTATTAATATTAGTAGTTTTGGGGGAGTGGGGTGGGGAGGGGTAGAAATGTTTAAATTTCTTATATATCTACACTGTTTGACCTGATAGAACAAGCTTGAATTATACCTGTCATTAAAAATAAAAAAGAACTATTGCCATACACTTAAGAAGAATTTTTATAATGCTTTAAACACACTAGACCAAATTACTTTTCTTCCTATACTGAGATCCATTGAGGGCACGGTGGAACAAACAAAGCTCAGAACCTCTTGCTTACCTCAATTTCCACGTGGGCTTTTACCCTCATTTACTTACAGTACTCAAAATAAACAGTGACACCTTACCACAACAGATAATATTTTCCTAGGAAACAGTGCTAATTTTGCTATAACTTTAACTTTACGATTTTTATCTAATCATCCCTTACTGCTAACTCTAGCTAAACAGGAGCATCATTTCTTATCTGGCCGCCAGACTGACCTGGTGGAAGGAGCACTCACCAGTACTGGTCTTGCAAGTCAGAAACCCCTTTTAACTTTTTGAAAGAGAAGCTAGGCAGCTCTAACCGTGAGCTTCAGTTCTGTTCACTATAAAAAAAAGAATAGTAGAATCTGCTCCCTCCAAAGCATGAATACCTAAGAAATTGTTCTCAAACGAAAGAAAGGTAAAACTAAATCATGGGGGTGCAATCCTCGTCAGTTCATCATCAGGACAGCCAGGAAGTTACCAAATTCTCGATTTAAATGATTGGCGTCTACAAGTGAAACCAAGTGGGCGTCTACCACACCCAACTCCTTAAATTAAGTTACTTTTAAAGTTAATTCGAGAAGAACAGAGCCTTAGGCCACGAGCGGGCTCTAGTCTGTTTAAGAGATGAGTTGGCGTCCAGCTGGGGCTCCTGAGCTGGAGTCGCCACAACAGACCAGCACGCTAATTTAATTACAGGCTTCTGCAGGGACCCAATATGTCATCTTCCCTGGTCAGTGTTCTCTTAGGGACCGGATTTTCTCCCAACTCCTCCCATCCCTTTTGTTTGCTTTTTTACTCTTAAACAGCTCTTCCTCGGTTCCGCCTACCACTTCTAAGCATTTTTAGCTCTTAACTAGAACCGGGGCACCCCAGGCCGGCTCCCCCAGCTCCAGGGCCGCGCAGGGGTAGGGCATGCCCCGCGGCCCGGTCCCCGAGGCACGGAGGAATTCCTCCACTGCCCCTGGGGGCTCCGCAGACGGAGAAGCCAGAGTCAAATCACTTCCCAGCGCCGCCCCGCCCAGCCCAACCCCACCCTCCCAGAGCCGTCGGTTCGCTGGGACTGCAGGGAAGATTGGGGGGTGTGCAACCCTGCTCCCCAAACTCGGGCCTGCTCCCAGACCCGCCAAGGGCGCTCCCCTGCTCTCTGCAATTCCCAGCTTAGCGTGAGGCGGAGGAAATGACCCCAAAGTTGCTCGATCGAGACTTGCACGCGCGGAGGCGTCCTGTGTCCGCTGAGAATCTTCAGCGGCCGTGTCCCTCGCTGGTCCCTGGACCGTCCTCGCGGCGAGCGCCCCGCGCCCCAGTGGCCGCAGCCGGGCCTGAGTGGGCTGGCGGGCGGCCTCGGCGAGCCTCCCTGGCTCCTTCCCGGAGCGGCTGAGGGTCCCGCCCGCTCCCCCCGCCGCAGTCCCCGAACTGCTCGCCGCGTGCGCTCCGGTGGGGACGTGGGGACCCCGCACTCACCGATGTCCCCATCGTCGTCGTCCTCCTCCTCCTCCATGTCTAGCAGAACGTTCCTGGTCATCTTCTGCATGCCTCCCCCAGAAGGCGGCTCGGAACTTGGCGCGAGGTCGGGGCGCGCCCGGGCTCCGGAGCCAAGCTGCTCTCTGAGGGGCCGGCGGAGCGCGCGTCGCTGTGCTCAGGGGCCGCTGTGACCAGCCCGCGCCGGGAGAAGCCGAGCTGAGGCGGCTGCAGATCCGAGCCCGGCGCCCGAGGAAGCCTCGCTGCAGCCCGGCGCGGCCGGCGACTGAGCATGCCCAGTGCGCCCGGCGAGCTTGCTGCGGAATGATTGAACTTCCCCGGGTCTGCGGCGCCGGGAGGAAGTCGGGAGGCGCGAGGGAGCAGCCGCGACCCGGCCCGCCCGCGGGGGACTCGGGGGAGGGGCCGGGGCGGACTGGGCCCCGCGGGGGCGGCCTGGAGTGCTAAGGTCACCTCTGGGCACACGCGGTGGGGCTGGGTTTTTCTGACGTCCGATACTGGAGAGCGGAAAGCGCTGCCTGAGCTCACGTGAAGAGCCCCGAAGGTAGGCGCGTTCAAGGGCGTTTAGAGGCGGCGTGGAGCTCATCGTGGGGGAATCTTTAAGTAAATTATTAACTCCAAAATTGGGCAAAGTGCAATCTGTAAGGTTACGGGGGCGAAGAAAAAAAGGTAAAACTCGTGAAGAATCAGGGACAGGAGAGAGAATCTTCTTTTAAAAGAAAATAATTGTGTGCACACAAGTAGGAGGATTTCCGCATCGGTCGAGGCTGCGGAGACGCGAGAAGCGCCCTCTACCCCGCCCGCCCGCCCGGCCGCGCACGGGGAGTGGTCGCAGGACGGTCGCCCAAATGTGCCGCCCTTTGGACAATGGAAATTAGTCCTCCACGTCAAAGAGGCAAAAGAAGCAGAAGGCCCCTGTAGTTAGATGTAAATTCTTTTGTAAAGCGATGTGAAGAAACATAATAACAAGAGAAAATAAAACTAAGGCAGAGAGTTTTAAAACAATCATTTTTAGAGCCCAAAGGGAGCAGTGGGACCAATACAAAGGGTGTAATACTGCAGGTTCCTTGGTTTGTGTGTCTACAGAACTTTTTTCAAAACAAGTGGTGAATTCAGATGGGTAATGTTTGACTTCTCCAAGGGGCTAGAGGTTGTATTTGAAATCTTCGTTGTATTTCTTGCTAATACTTAACATTGAAATTGCTTATGTTTTTTTGTTGAAGTACCAGTATTATTACATTAACACGAAATCAGTGCATTTTTATTTTCCCATACATACTTTCATTCTTTATGAATGAAAGAAAACACTGAGACCAATATTAAGTGGGAAAATATCCATGAATATGCGTTAAAAAGACGTGATAAAATTATTTTAAGAAATAGCCAAGAAATACTATATTTGCTTCTTAAGGTACTTTTTTGAGTAAAGCTAATTGTGTTTCATATAAAAAGGAAGCAATACTCTGAAAATGGGAGGGGAAAAAGTGGGAGCAGAAAGAAGAAAACACATAGAGATTGTTTTCTTTCTCTGAACACTCTCCCCTGAGCTCGTGAAACTTAAAGTAGAAATGCCAGGGATGTTTTGGTTACCTGATCAGTTTTCACAATTCCCACTTAACAAAAGTGCATATAGTGATTTTTATGTGCTAGTACAGTTCTAAATGTTTTACAAACTTTCAGTCATTTAATCCTTATAATAACCTTAGAAGTTGTTACCACCCTCTTACATAGGCACAAGTGCAGTGTGTCCAAAATCACACAGGGAGGGAGTGGCAGAGTTGGGATTCAAACCCACCTAGCTTGTTCCAAAATGTGCTCTTAGCCACTTCGTGAACTACCTCCAGAGACATTTCCAAATCCATTTTTTTAATTGCTTCCACCACCACCACCCCCCACCCCCGCCACACACACACACACACACACACCAATTCTAAACTCTTAAAAGTCAACTCACTGCCACAGTTTTCTCACAAAATGTTCTGGTTGGTATGAACTAAGACTTTATTCAAAGGTAATTTGTAGTTAGAAAACTATTGTGGTTGATTTTGCAACAAGTTTCAATGAGTTATTGGGAAAGATTTTAAAGTTTACATTTTTCTTGCTTGATAAATGTTGCAAAGAGATGTTGCTGGTCTTATAAAGGTAACTATTGCTAAAAGGAAAATGAATTATTAACTTAGGTTAGCTGTGAGGCTATTATTAGTAAGTTCCACTCTTTCCTCTAATCCATTTTATTCCCAGCAGCTTCTGTCATACATTATTTTTTTCAGTTGAGCAATATGCAGAGGGTTCCACAAATGTATACACGTTTTAAGAAACAAAAAAACTATTAAATTTATAATACTCAAGTCATGTTTGACTTCTGCAATTACAAAAGTTACTTTCAATGTGACTTGTATTTATTCTTTGTTATTGGTATATATTGAGTTTTAAATTCAATTTTAATAGTTTTTCTTTCCTTTCTTAGATGTGTATACATTTTCTGGCATCCTCTGTAGGCCTTGAAAATAATCAAGGTAATTGGCCTATATAAGAACTGTGTCTTTTGCTCTGAAGAATTGTCATCCATATCAAAAATACTTTATGAAATAAAATGTTCTTAACAATATATGGCCAGGTGATTTGTATTTGCAAAGCTTTTCCAAGTCAGTGATCATAGAACAAATATTTTCTAATTCATTTTTCTCCTGATTAAGTACAACCTTTGGCCACAAGGATACTGTGCTTATCTTGTGAATGCTGGTATTTCTCTACCTTCAATCCATAGGCCCCTTTTTTTTTTCATCTTTCCCTATAGAACTCAATCAGTCCTATAAATTACCATCTATTCCAAGCAGGGCTAGTTTTATGGACAAACAGGGCATTCATACAGGGCCTAAACTCAGAAAGGCCTAACACTTGGGGGTTTAATGGTCTGTGGTTGCCATTTTGAAATTCTTGATAATGTTATTTTTGAATTTTTGTTTTGTAAGTGAAGATCCATAGTATAGTTCATGTCACATCCTGTCAGTTCATGTCAAGTCCTGTCTCCTGCCACCTCTCTGTCTCCTAGAATGGCTCCTCAGTTTCCAGCTCCCTTGCTTTCTGGCTGTCACATCTCATTCCTGACACCACTTGTTAGGGCCCAGGACCTGGCAGGTCTCGGCCCGGCTTAACAACGTTCCGGACACAGACTGCTACCTTGCTTAGGTCTCTTAGGTGCCTGAGGGCTATCTACTTTAGCTGGAGAGAGAGAGAGTCTTAGAGAAAAGCAGTCTTCTTAGAAAGATAGATCTTAGTCTTTAGCAGAGCTTGGTAATCTTCAGCATAGAGACGCCGTGCTGGCGTTCTGCAGGCAGAAGAGTCAGAGTAAGCAAGTCCGTAATAGAATGCGCACGCTCCGGACTGCCTTCTGCAGCCTCATATAAGGCTGATCTCGTACCTCTCAACACCACAGGTGTAGAGACTGCCAATTCACCACTGCTCTCATCTCGCGAGCTCTCATGCTTGTTAGGAGAGCTAAATCTCTCTCCATGCCCTTTCCACCAAGGGGTTCCATTATTGAGCTGTACAAGTATTTCTTATAACTCTCACTCCTCCTAGCCATAGGCTATATGGGCTACTACCCCTGGCCATGATCCTTCTCCTCCTCCTGACCCCACCCAGGACCACTGTTGTACTTAGCATTCAGAGGGAATCTGGGTATAGGCCCAGAGAAGGTCAGGATCATGTGTATGCACCCACAGTGTCTTGAGGTAGGACTTGGTTTCAGCTGTCTGCACCCCGAACTAGCAGTTCTACAATGCACCCAGAGGGAGACTCGCTGGGGAAAGCGTTTTGCCCATGCCCTGTGCAAGTGCATCCTGGCACAGAAGTTCTTATCTCTTAGAGTCTGTCCTTCTATTGTGGGTGGCAGCAGTGAGCAAGTAAGAAGGGGAGACAACTAGCTGGACTTTTCTGCCTGCAGCCAGAGCCTGGTTTGTCAGTCCTGTGGCTGGTAGGAGGGTGATCTAGCAGCTGTCTTTGCACAGAAGACCCTGTATTTTCATTTTGCACTGGGCCCTGAAAATGGCGTAGCTGGCCCTGGTTTCAGGATTTCATTTCCAGCCCAGATCTCTCCTCCGTGTTGCAGATAGTATATCTGCCTGATGATGGACGTCTCCACTCAGATGTGTCTTAGACATTTCGAGTTTAACAGGTGCAAAACCAAATGTATAATCTCTGTCCCCTGCTTGCTTCCCTAAATCAGAGACTGTCGCTAGCTAGTTACACAAACTGAGAATTTAAGAACCGTTTTAACCCTTTCTTCCGTCTCTTGTCCCTCATGGCAAATCAGTTGCTAAATCCTGCTGCTCCCACTTTCTGGATATCTCATACATCCATAATTGTCACCTGCTGCTGCATAGCATGGCATTTTAGCAAAGACTTGAAGAAAGGAAGAGATTGAGGCACGGGACTATCTGGGGAAACAAAGTTTTAGGCAGAAGGAAGGCAAAAGTTCCAAGGAAAACCAACCAAGAGCCATGGAGACTGTGGCATAATAGATCACCCTGAAATCTAGTGGCTTACAGCAACAACCAACGTTTTATGTCACAGTTTCTGTGGCTCTGGGACTTGGGAACAGCAGCATCGGGATTCTGGTCTGGGTTCTCTTGGGAAGTTGTAGGCAGGATACGGGCCAGGGCTGTGCTCACCTGAGGGCTTGGCTATGATCCTAGACCTGCCTCTATGAGCATTTGTTCTCATGGCGCTGCTTGGGAGCAGAAGCCTCAGGTTCCTCCCGCACAGGCCTCTCCACAGGCTACTCGAGTGTCCTCATGACATGGAGCCGTCTAAGAGCGTAGGCAAGGTGGAAACCAGAACCACCTCTATAACCTTGCCTTGGAAGTCACACATCCTCATGTCTGCTGTTGGTGACACATGCTGGCCTGTTCTATAAACTAAGAAGGGGCTTATGCAAGAGTGTGAATTCCAGAGGCAGGGACTGGCTTGCAGGCTGGCTGCCCCACATCTTCACTGTCACAGCTTTGATCATACTGTGGTCATTCTTCATCCCTCTGTGTATTCATTCAGCAAATAAGTGTATGCTGGGAACTAAGTATATGCCGGCCACTTTTCCGGGTATTGGGGATTCAATAGTCAAAATCAGACTATGTCTTTGTCCTCATGACCTTCCATTCTAGTGGACAGAGACAAGTAAATAAGTTCACGTCAGGAGATGATGGATACTGGTGGGGAAAATGAAGCAGGCAAGCGTGATGGGGAAGCCCGGTTGGTGCAGGGCTCTGTTTGGGTGGTCAAGGGAAGCTCTCTGAGAAGGTGATATTTTAGCAGGGATCTGTGGAAGTAAGAGAACAGGCCATGTAAGTTCCAGGGAACAGGGTTTTAAGAAGAGAGAAATGCAAGAGCAAAAGTCATGAAGATAAGCCTGCTTAGTGTCTTCAAGAAAAGCAGAGGCCGTGGTGACTGCAGCCTAGTGCCCTAGTGCATTTTCTGCTACTATAACAATACCACAGACTGGGTAGTTTATAATGAACATAAATTTATTGGCTCGTGGTTTTGGATGTTGAGAAATCCAAGTTGAGGTGCCAGGATCTGTTGAGGGCCATCTTGCTATGTTATCTATTGTGGAAGGTGGAAGGGCAAGAGAGGTGGGGGGGGGGGGGGGATCATCCTTTTATAATAAACCCACTCCCAAGATAACAGCATTAATACATCCATTAGGGCACTGCCCCCATTACTCAAACACCTTCCCTTAGGCCCCACCACTACATTGAGAATTAAGTTTCCATCACCTGACTTTGGTCAAACCATAGCACCTAGTGATAGAAGGGAGACGGGTAGGAGATGGTGTCTAGGCCAGGTAGGGAGGGAGCGCTGCAAAGCCCTTTGGGCCATGCAGACTTACAGAAGAACTTGTGCTTTTACTTTACCTAATATGGAAAGCCCTAGGAGAGTTTTAAATACCATGAGTGTTTTAAATAAGAGTAAGAAGTTTTAAATAACATGGATGTCATGATTTAACTTACATTATAAAACATTCTTTCTGACTGCTTTATGGAAAACAGACAGTAGAGTTGCAAGTTAATAGCAAGAGACCAGTTAGGAGACTAGTTCTACAATTCAGACAAGAGATGTTTGTCTTGGACAGGGTTGTAGTGGTGGATGGGATTGTAGATATATTTTGAAGTAGATCTGAAAAAAGTTTCTGATGTAGTGGATATGGGTGTGAGGGGAAAAAATGGGAGAGAGTCAGGAATGACTGAGCAATTTTTATCTGAGTAATGAGGAGCATGGAGTTGCCATATCTGAGATGTGGGAGATTGCGGGAGAGCAAGGGGTTGGGTGGGGTTGGTTTGGGATCCTTACTTTTGAATGTGACATGAGACATCTGTGTGATAAGTGTGGAATTAGGAGAAGAGATATGCACTGGAGATAAAAAAAAATTAGGACTAGATAAAATCCCTCAGAAAAGGAGCTTCTAGAAAGAAAGACTGAGGATTGAGCACCAGGGCACTCCCTTCAACACAGGCTTTGGGAAAATGGGGAATAACTAGCACAGGACACTGAAAAGGCGTGGACAGGGAGGAATGAGGAAGGAAAGGGTGAAGCTCAAAAAAGAAGAAAATGACATCCTGGGTCAAATGAACCTGATAGGTAGGGTGGCTTTGTAAAAACTAGTTATTTTTTGGTAACTAGAGTAGCTTTTGTTGAGTAAGAAGAGAATTGGCTATCGACGGGAGTTCTTTGGTGACCTCAGCAGTTTCAGAGGAGGGAATGAAAGTCTCAAGTGGTTTCACAGGAGAAGGAGAGAAGGAAAAGTGGTCACAGTGACTATAGACAACTCTTGAGAAGATATGAAACTCCTTGACACCTACAGATTCTAGACTTCTATCCATCTCCATTGGATTCTAATAGGCAGTTTAATATATTCAGGCCAGGCGTGGTGACTCACACCTGTAATCCTAGGACTCTGGGAAGCTGAGGCAGGTAGATTGTCTGAGCTCAGGAGTTTGAGACCAGCGTGAGCAACAGTGAGACCCCATCTCTACTAAAAATAGAAAACTAGCCGGGCATTGTGGTGGGCACCTATAGTCCCTGCTATAGGGGAGCCTGAGGCAGGAGGATCATTTGAGCCCAAGAGTTGGAGGTTGTTGTAAGCTATGATGCCATGGAACTCTAGCCAGGGCACAAAGTGAATTTTATTTTATTAAAAAATATATATATTTAAGATATATGTATAATTTAAGATATCAAAATTGAAATCCTAGTGTTCCTTTAAATCCCTGGTCTGCCCACAATCTTCTTCATCTCAGATAATTAAAACTCCATTCTTCCAATGGCTCAGGCAAGAACCTGGGGGAAGTTTTCACTCCTGTCTTTATTGCACTCCCCGTATCTACTCCATCAGCAAATCCTTTTTAGTCTGTTCACAAATATATGCAGAATTAGATCACTATGGATGACAGTCACTACAAACATCCTGTGGGTGACATCATCCTCTCTCATTTGGATTATTTTTCTCTCTGATTTCCCTGCTTCCACCTCTGTCCCCTACAGTCCATTCTCAACACAGCAGCCACCGTAATGCGTTTGAACTATAAGCCTCCTCCATTCAGACTATCAACAGTTCTCCATTCTAGCTGTAGGAAAATCTGAAGTCTTTACAAAGTACTCTATTTATTTAGACAGATTCTCACTCTGTCACCCTGGGTAGAGTGCTGTGGCATCATCATAGCTCACAGCAACCTCAAACTCTTTGGCTCAAGCAATCCTCCTGACTCGGCCTCTTAAGCTTTGGCCTCCCAGAATGCAAGGATTACAGACAAGAACCACTGAGCTCATCACATGTGATGTCTTGATACAGACATACATGTGCGAGGTGTAATGATCAAATCAGGGTGAACACTGGTGACCATCACTGCAGGCATTTATGACTTCTTTGTGTCAGGAACATTCTGCTCTTTTAGTTATTTTATAATATACAATAAATTATTGTTCACCTCAGTCAACCTGCTATACTATCATATACTAGATGCCATTTATTCTATCTAACTGTTATTTGTACCCATTAGCTGCTCCCACTTTATCCCTGTCATTTTCACCATCTTTCCTACCCTCTGGTAATCATCATTCTATTCTCTGACACATAAATTGAATTTTTTAATTTTTAACTCTTGCACATGTGTGAGGACATATGAAATGTATCTTCTATGCCTAACTTATTTCTCTTAACATAATGTCCTCCACTTCTATCCATGTTGTGGCAAATGATAGAACTTCATTATGTTTTATGGCTGAATGATCTTTCACTGAGTATATGTACCACATTTGTCTTTATCTATTTGTCTGTTGATGGACACTCATGTTGATTTTCAAATCTTGGCTATTGTGAATAGTGCTGCAACAAACATCAGGGTGCAGATCTCTCTTTGATATACCAAATTCCCCTCCTTCGGATATATTCTCAGCAGTGAGATTGCTGGGTTATGGTAGTTTTATTTCCAGGTTTTTAAGGACCCTTCCTACTGTTCTTCACATGGGTTGCACTAATTTACCTTCCCACCAATGTAAATTGAGAGTTCCCCTTTCTCCACATCTTTACCAGCATTTGTTATTGCCTATCTTTTTGATAAAAGCCATTTTAATTGGGGTGATACAATCTCACTGTAGTTTTGATTTGCGTTTCTCTGATGACTAATGATGTTGAGCATTTCTTCATATACCTGCTGGCTATCTGTGTGTCTTCTTTTGAGAAATGTCTCTTCAGATCTTTTGCCCATTTTTAAATTGAATTTTTTTTTTTTTTAATGCCTTTTGTTTGAGTTCCTTACACGTTCTGGTTACTCAACCCTCATCAAGTGGGTAGTTGGCCAATTTTTTCTCCCATTTTGAGGGTTGCTTTTCACTTTGTTAATTGTTTCCTTCATTGTACTGAAGCCTTTTAGCTTGATGTGATTTGGTTCATTCACTTTTCCTTTGGTTACCTGTGCTTTAGAGGTTTTACAGAAGATTTTGCCCAGACCAATGTCCTGGAGAGTGTCCCCAAGATTTTCTTTCAATAATCTATAGTTTCAAGTCTTAGATTTAAGTCTTTAATCCATTTTGCTTTGATTTTTGTGTATGGCAAGAGATAGGAGCCAGTTTCATTCTTCTACATATGGATCTCTAGTTTTCCCCAAAGAAACAGGCTTTTCCCCAACATATTTTTTTAGCAGCTTTGTCAAAAATGAGTTTACTATAGATGTATGCCCTACAACTGTACTGAATTTTTTATCAGTCCTCAGTTTGTTGTTTGTTTTTCTGTGGAGCTTTTTGGTTTTTCCAAATATTAATATCATCTGCAAACAAGGATAGCTTGACGTCTTCCTTTCCAATTTGGATTCATTTTACTTATTTCTCTTGTCTAATTGCTCAAGCCAGGACTTCCAGCTGAATAACAGCGGGGAAAGTGAGCATCCTTGTCATGTTATAGATCTTAGAGGAAAGGCTTTCAGGTTTTCCCTGTTCAGTGTGATACTATCTGTGGTTCTGTCAGATGTAGCCTTTATTGTGTGTTGAAGTATTCAGCACAATTTCAGGGTACAAAATCAACATACAAAAATTAGTATCATGTCTATAAGTCCACAGCAAACAATCTGAAAGAGAAAGTAATGCCATTTATAATAGCTCCAAATAAAACAAAACACGTAGGAATAAACTTTAAAAAGTAAAGATCACTACAATGAAAACTGTGCAACATTGATGAAAGGATGCCTCTCTCTATATGCACTTTCCTGAGAGTTTTTGTCATGAAGGGATGTTGAATTTTATCAAATGGGTTTTTAGCTTCCATTATAATGATCATATGGTTTTTATCCTTCATTCTGTTGATATGATGTATCACATGTATTGATTTGCATATATTGAACTATCCTTGCATTCCTGGTATGAATCCACTCCATTATGACAATCTTTTTAATGTGTTGTTGAATTTGATTTGCTAGTATCTTGTTGAGACATTTTGTTCATCAAAGATATTAGCCTCTAGTTTTCCTTTTTTGTTGTATCTTTGTCTGATTTTGGTATCAGGAAAATACTGGCCTCATAGAATGAGTTTGTAGGTATTCCCTTCTCCTCAATCTTTTGGATTAGTTTGAGAGGGTTGATATTTGTACTTCTTTAAATATTTGGTAGAATTCGGTAGTGAAACCATTGGGTCTTGGGATTTTAATTTTTTTTTATTATTATTTTTTTATTTTTGACACTGAGTCTCACTTTGTCACCCCCTGTAGAGTGCTATGTCATCACAGCTCACAGAAACCTCAAATTCTTGAGCCAAAGCGATTCTTTAGCCTCAGCCTTCCAAGTAGCTAGGACTTCAGGCTCCTGCCACAATGCCCAGATATTGTTCTTTGTAGCTGGTATCCTTGTTTAGCCAGCCTCTGGCCGGGTTAAAACCCATGAGCCCTGGTGCATGAGGCCAGCATTCTAATTATTGAGCTGCGAGTGCCAAGTCTTTTTTTTTTTTTTTCCCATGGGAGACTTTTTATTACTGCTTCTATCTCATTACTTGATATTGATCTCTTCGAGTTTTAGATTTCTTTATGATTCAATCTTAGTAGGTCGTCTGCATCTAGGAATTTATCAGTTTCTCCTAGGTTTTTCAATTTATTGGCAAATAATTGCTCATAATATTCTCTAATGATCCTTTGAATTTCTGTGGTAGCTGTTGGAATGTCTTCTTTTTCATATCCTATTTTATTTGCTTCCTCTCTCTTTTTTTCTTAGTCTATCTAAAGTTTTATCAATTTTGTTCATCTTTTCATAAAAACAGCTTTTTATTTTATTGATCTCTTTTATTTTTCTTTCAATTTTATTGCTCTCTGCTCTGATCTTTATTATTCCTTTTTTCTTCTACTAATTTTGGATCTTGTTTGCTCTTGTTTTTCTAAATTCTTTGAGATGGATTGTTAGGTTGTTTATTTCAAGTTTTTTCTACTTGAAAGTTTTTGTTTTTGTTTGAGTTTTTCCACTTTTATACAAGTGTTTATTGCTACAATCTTCTCTCTTAGTACTGCTTTTTCTGTATCCTATAGGTTTTGGTATATAGGTTTCCATTTTTGTTTGATTCAAGATATTCTGTGATTCCTTTCTTAATATCTTCATTGACCAGTGGCCATTCAGAGGCATGTTTGTTTTATTTATTTGTCTGTGTATCGTTTCCAGTGTTGCTCTTGTTATTAATTTCTAGTTTTATTGCATTGTAAGAGAAATACTTGGTATAATTTCAAATTTTTTTTTAATTTTTAAAGACTTATTTTGTGGCCTCACATATGGTCTATCCTTGAGAATGATCCAACTGCTCAGGAGAAGAACACATATACTGCAGCTGTTGTGTGAAATGTTCTGTAAATATTAGTGCCGATAAATCCATTGTATCTTTGTCCAGTGCTGAAAGTTGGGTGTTGCGGTCTATAGCTATTATTTTATTGGTGTCTATATCTCTCTTTAGATCTAATAATGTTTGCTTTTTGTATCAAGGTGTTCCTGTGTTGGGTGCATATTTACAATTTTTACATCCTCTTGCTGAATTAACCCCTTCATCATTATACAATGACTTTGTTTGTTTCTTTGTACAGTCTTTACCTTGACATTAATTTTATCTGATATAATTATAGCTATTCCTGTTCTTTTCTGGTTTGCATTTGTATGGAATATCTTTTTCCTTTCCTTTATTTTTAGCCCATGCATGCCTTCATTAGATAAAGTGAGTTTCTTAAGGACAGCATATAGCTGAGTCTTGTTTTTGATCCGTTCAGCTACTCTATGCCTTTTAATTGGAGAGTTTAGTGCATTTACATTCAATGTTAAGGGTTCAGGGCTAGTATTTTGTTATTTGTTTTCTGGTTGTTTTATTCCCCTCCCCCCCCCCCCTTTCTGCTTTCCTTCCTGTGTTCCTTTGTAAAGGAGTGATTTTCTCTGGTAGTATGTTTTAACTTATTGCTTTATATTTTTTTCTGTATGTGCTGTAGGTTTTTGATTTGAGGTTACCATGAGGCTTGCAAGTAATACCTTATAACTAATTATTTTAAACTGATGACAACTTATTATAAAAATCAAATTGAGAAAAGAGAAAATTAAGAAAAACTCTACATTTTAATTCCATCCCTTCTGCTTTTTGACTTTTTGTTGTTTCTATTTGTATCTTTTATATTATCTCTTAAAAAGTTATAATTGGGGGAGGGGGGTTGAGGGAGGGGTATTGGTGGAATCACACCTACGGGGCATCTCACAAGGGCAAGGGTGAAACTCAGCAAATGTGAAATGTAAATGTCATGCCACGGTGACTGGGAAAATGCCAGGAAGGCTATGTTG